>QEWY01001161.1:0-42921 GCA_006503575.1 Baylisascaris schroederi
GGGAAGGGACAGGGAGCAAATAATTTTTGTGGGGTAGGAAATGACGAAGTGCCGTTCATAGAGGTCCATCCTATCACGAAGTAGTTTAAGTTCAGCCGTAACCAAATGGTATAGATCTCGAATTTGCATATAGACTAGTAAATATTTTCAGGGAGATACTTTCATTGGAACGATTTCCATCCTCCTCGAATAGAGTTATTGAAGTGCTGCGTCACACCGCAACACGAAAGTGGCGAATCGGCTGACCTGGAAAGTATTCACAAGTGGGTCAACTCGTTGTAGTTGGATATCCTGATGCACTTCGAAAGTGATTGCTTGTTGTTGTTTGTTGGGAAGGGAGAATGGAAGGAAGTAGAGGTTTTATATTCTATTTTTATATTCTATAGATGAATGATTGTGAGGGCGACAAGGTCGCTGAAATAGATGAAATCTTCCTTGCATCTTGCGCTAATTTGAAAAAGGCGGATAAGATGGATAGGGGTTGATTCCTTTTTTACAAAAGGTGACCGTTGTATTTTGGAAATCTCAGAGGTAGTCTTCCAGTGAGTAGAATAAAATCTCAATTTTTGAGGGTTAAGAGGCGTTTTTGCAGTTTAACGGTATTTTGCTTACGGAAAGGCTGAGTGTTAAATTGTTTCTGTCAAGCTTTTAATGTAGTAGTGTGGCGCTTCATGGAACTGAGAATAGGCTATTTTCGCTGTATTCTTTCCGGGGGACTTCCCTACGGATGGTCGTTTCTTTGAATTTTCCATTTTCTGTTGAGATTTTTTGTAAGTGAAGAAAAATTTCAATATTAAACTTAACGGTTGAATGCATGCTTAATATTGAACGCATACTTGAAAGCGTTCATTTCAGTGGTATTTCATATTTTAGAAATGTCTGTGCCTTTTTCCATTCAATGTATGCTTATATCTTTGGTTTTTCTGCTCCGGTTGTATAGTGCTGTTTTTGTTCGCTTTACATTCTTTTCATTCATCAAAATAGCGCTGCAAAGAGCAGTTTGCTGTCTCTTTCTAAGTATTTAATTATCTGATCATTTATACTATCGTACTTAAATTTCGCACAATCGAAATTTTTCTCGCATAAAATGCTTTTTTGTTGGGAAATTTTTTAGGAGTAGAGGCTAGATTCGTGTGCGATGCACTTCACTCATATTGTGGCCAAAACATTTGAGGGCTGAGGGTGAGTAAATGCAACGTCATCTACTAATAAATGTTATTCGTTTACGGTACTCTTGCAAAGTAAGTGATTATAAATATTCGGGGTACACTCCCAGTTATAAGCTTGAAACTCTGAGTTAAAGCAAAAGTACAAGAAAATCTGGCCTAATGACAGAAATTCTCCAGTTTGGAGAGCTTTCCAAACCCTATGCGAACAATCACAGATCCGCAACGACCTTTTCGTCTCAAAAATTGTAAAAATAAGCCATCCATGGGCTTTTTAAAGCCGATTTCCTGAGGTTATTATGTTTTCTTGAAGGATATAGCAGCAATGGCCACTTATGAACAACAAACAACCTACAAAAAACTGAAAAGACCACGGAAAAGGTCCTTGGAGAACGGAAAGTCAAAAGTTGGGTTCCTAGACTGCTTGAAATGTCTACTTGAAATTGTCGATCACTGATTGAAATAACATCAAGACATCTGATAGACGAGCATGGTGCTGCTGGTTTAACCTCTAGGAATATGGATGGTTCGCATCGGTCGAATTTTGCTCGAACGTTCAAATTTTGGTCGAGCGTCGTTCGAACTTTGGCCGGGCATCGGTCGAATTTTATTGGAAATTGGTCGAATTTTACCAGAAATCGGTTCGAATTTTACTCGAAACTTTTGAGAGGTGGGGAGGCAGAAAGGTCACATGTAGTGGGATTGAATCTCCAACAGTTCACTTGTTCTCGTTGTGAAACCAAAGAGGCATTCAAACGTTGTTGAATTAGCAATGTCATATCCGAACAATTGTGAATGACTTTCGAATCATTCAGTCTCCAACAGTTCTCTCGCTTCCGTTGTTTTGAAAGGGAAAACGTTTCCTTAGTAACTCTCGAGCGTGTGAGGAAAATTTTTAAAATCTCCCTCTCTTTATAGGGGCCATATTCATGAAATAAACTGTAGCCATATTAGAAGTTATATGTTGCAGAAACTAGGCGCGTCAGCTCTCTTTGGCAGTCGATCTCGTGTTCTCCGAAAACGGTTTTTAATAGGATGCATAATTCATTGGTTTCAATCGGTCTGCGAACAGTTTGTTCTGATAGGCTAGAGTGCATTTGTACATAGTTGCCCAGAACGCTAATGTAGCCGAATATCCTTGCGCAGTCACCCATCTGTTAAGTGCAAATTTTCAGGTTTCTCGGGGTTGCGTTCCCCATTTGGTTTTGGCGCTACGCGATGGTTGCTAATAATATCTGCTTTATTGTCACCATGTCCGGCGTGAGCTAGTACCCATAGATATTATTTGGTATTGGCACACTCTTTACTGGCTTATGGAATGCGTACGTTTAGGGGCTAGGAGTTCAACACAGCGTCCTCCATTTCCACTTTGAAGATCTAAGTGCACCGAGTGTATAATGGAGATTTCATCTCAGCTTTTGTCACTCTCTACATAGTGATGTCATACACTGTTTATATGAAGGTGTATATCGCTTTCAATGTCTGATGCTCTCGAGTGTCTGTTGCAAATTCGCAGCTGCAGAAAAATGTTAAGAGACCCTCTTTAGACATATTTTAACAGGTTTTAAAAGACACAAGACATGTTTTTCTACAGCATCTAGTAGTTTCTAGGAAAGCAAGGTCGATTAGAAAACCGCAGCTTTCTAGACACTATCAAAAAGGGCAACAGAGATAGGAAGTACGCGTCTATGAGATCGAATAATGCCACTTAATTTTGGACATGCAATTTTTTCTGCCGTCCTACGTCAAAATGTTCAGAAGGTAGTGAAGAGGTCTCTACAGCTGAAATGTTGAACTGTTCCTGGAAGCCTCCTTGGAGCGATCAGTGAAGGTGTGTCAATGCAGCACTCAATACTTTTCAGCTAACTCTGTGTCTTTCCTTGCCCGCATTCGCAAAACTGGCCTCAAGCAATTTCTTGCGGAGCAATAATTCGGTTCGAAGTGAATATAATTTGCATTATGTGCAGTCGTCCAAAAACCTTGTAACGATGATATCGTAACAGTGTCAATAGAGGGCAACTCCGAATATCGACTCCAATCAGTCAGCTCCTTAGTTGGCCCTGAGTCCAGAGGTTTGGGTGTTTCCTTTAGCAGGAGTCGAATTCAATGATGGAGTTTTCGTGGATGTCGGTGCTACCGGGAGCAACATATTTTTTCCGAAAAATGAACTCATGACGAGTTCTCGTTATTTTGCCTTTCTGACTTAGGCATGAGAAGTATGTGTTGATTTTGGTTCTGTCAACGAGGAAGTTCTGCTCAAGAGTTCTCCGCGATTTGAGCGCAAACCCATGAACCGATGGAACCGAATGAAGCTGTAGTTTTCTGTTCCAGTTGTTCAGGTATTCTACAAACTTATGCTAGATCTTCTAAGGTTCTCTTTCATGGATGAAAGGCAGAAATAAACTAATTCGGCAGCTGTGCGTAAAAACTCGTCCTCTCATTGCAAATTTTTCCGAAATTCCTCTAGCAGCTGAAGGAAAAGGAGGATGGCAGCACTGTATCGCGTGTAACCCTACTTATCTCATATAGGTTTTCGAGCCCGCATACATATTTTATGCTTGAACTTGTGCGTATGTTTTTGCGTTGACTGTTCCAGCTAGATGATCGCCTAATAAAGATTGCAGTTGTTGGGCATAACGACTGGAACGTCTCCGAGGGATTCGCATATGGCATTTAATCGAAGATGAAACCAAGCAGAATGTCAGGCAAAAGATTAATAAACGAAACAACGAATGCAACCACGAGTAACACTAAACACAATATAAAAATACATTTTTTGCCGCATTTGCGCCATAGAACTTCTGAGAGCCTTTTCACACGCGAGGTGAGCCAAAAGTAGTCCACATGCACTCGATCGGGTGGTGGCAGGTAAGGTGACTGAAAACAGTTCATAAAAATGCGCCACGAACAACCTTTCGGCTCAGAATTAGAATATGACGTTTAAACCAGCCGCTTATCATTTCTACATTCTCAGAAACTGCTTTCATCTAGCTTTTGACAAAATGCTGGCTCCCACCGGACATCGTTCTTACAAACTGGAGTTAGCGAGGAATGCTAGCACGCCTCACTTACACCACTAATTCATCTGAAAAACCCATCCTTTGCAATTGTTCTCGTTCTATACTCTCTAGTAGTGCGCCAGTGCCTGCTATTTGCTTCGGTCTTTTGTAGCACCAAAATAATGTCTGCTGACCCAGGTGAAATAACAACAGTTCTACCGTACTGAAGAGGGAAACAACATACATGATTTGGCTTGCGACGTTTCCTTCCAACTGGTTCCGACGATGCCTCTTCGTGTGTCAATAAATTAACTTGCAACTCCACGTTGCCCGTTAAATATTGCAATTTCGGATCACAGTCGTCGTCTTTTTTCTTCTTTGCATCGAAATCAAGTTTCTTTAATAAGACTCAATTCAGAGAGGTAAAACAAGCAGTTAGCGTCATACCTTTGCATACATCAGTCTGATTTATCAATACACAACAGCCCTTATTGATGTCTCAATTCCCATCAATGCAAGTTATTCTTTCGGGTACGTCACAGAACGCGCTTTGTGAAAAGGTACATTATCTTTTTAAGTGGGCAAGGAAATTGCATCGACCAAAAGAGAACATTTTCGAGAATATCGGACTGATGTTAAATCAGTGAAATTGTAATAACAAATAACAGCGTCAGAAAAACCGAATTTGTTGCTTCCACTATCTTGCAAAGCTTCCTCCGGTGGCAGCCAAATGACTACCAATGGTGGAGAATGAAAATGTTCGCGGACGCCCATGAAGGGTAAGGGAGGGGGCAAGGAAAGTGGAACCGTCAGTCGTCACCAAGCGTAAACGATTTCCGAGCAGCACTCGCAGCCGCCCTACACATGGAGAAGAGGAAGAAACTGCTGGAGGGTCAGAAGTTAGTTCACTGTTCGTCTTCGGTTAGCAAAATCGGATAGCAATATCCGTTTAACAAACTCCATCCTTGAGCGACGCACTGAGCGCAAATCTTTTGATGGCTTTACTCAAAACTTCTGGTAGACAGCCTGCTGTAAGCCTTTGTAGTTGAAGCATTGCGGGCACTATGCATGATGTTTTACTAAACGTAAAAGCTTAAAGAGATCGATGAAAATACATGAAAATTGCTGATAGTTCACACATGGCCGTTCACACTTTTAAGCATGTTTCTGCGTTCGCCCTTCGTCTCTGACAAGAAGAATCAGGAAACTGAGAGTTTCTATCGCTGGCTACTTCTTGCAGAAATTCGAAAGCCTTTGGTGTTAACAGTAGGGAACGAGCCCACCTGTTTATACAGATAGCAAAGCCGCAAGCTCTCCATGGATGGCTAGAGGAGGGTGAGTGCTTGCCATTCACAACGGCAATCTCTAAAGCTCATAGTCCTTACATCAATAACTTCTGAATGAACCGCTGCCTATTGTGATAATCTGATAAAGGTGTGTTAATCGCTGCCTCAAAACTATCAAGATGAGCCTCAAACATCAAAATTACCAGTTCGTTGGGAAGAACGGTGCTCACACAGGGCCACCAGCCATACGCCTCTTGTTGCTCGAATAAAGAAAACGAATGGTTACTTGCTGCTTTGTAAGGCTGCAACAAGAACTTTAAAGAGTTTCATAGTCATCTCCAAGATAAACTGGAATGTTAGACCCTGCCTCATCACGTACGACGGCGGCGATTCCAAGCACGTCTACCCATATGTTCAGCTTTCGCGAACGATTCATGCGTTCCTGGGAGCAACTTGTTAATGGACAGATTGCATAAGCAGTTCAACAGATGACTCGAGCCCTGCGATCTGAGTCGAATAGATTAAAAAAGGATAGATCAACTGAAAATTCAGCGCAACAAATGACTCAAAGAACTTATGTTCGTTGAAAATGCAAACAAGAAATAGTCCACAGAACTAATTCGAATCGGATTCAGGAGTAAGAAGCTATCAAAACCTGGTCGGTTAAAGCACAACACTAGGTTCAACTACTGGAGATACCATAGTGAAAATTAAGGCAGTGAAGTGCTCCAATGTTATGGCGATTTTGCTCCTCTATTAGTGCAGGATTACTGCAGGTCCCATCAAAATAGGGCAAAGTTCCTGTACAACGGAAGAGCGAGAAAAAAACCACTGCCTCGAAATGACCAAAAACAGGCGATTGCGCAGTAGCCTGCTAACTGCAGTGCTCGATGGCTGGCATCTTACAACGTCTTATTTGTTGCACGAGTTAGCAAGAGAAAAGACAGGTCGTTGTTGCAATGTTTTTCGGGAAGGATGATGTCTAGCTATCACTTCTTAACTATTTCAGCTATGGCGATATTCGGCCTTCTTGTAACAGTAAACAGCAGAATACCGGAGCCCTCCGGAGGGGGGCAGTTTGAGCTGGCCGTTTCCTCGTGCAGCAACGTGTGTCGATACAAAACGCTGCTGCCCTCACACAAGCACACGGCCGTTCTGATGGCGGAGATCCCGTCAAGGGGCCACCCTTCGCATCCATCTCAGCTTCTATAATTGAGATTATGACAACACCTTATGGTAATAATGTCCGTTTTCAATGATATAATGCCTAGAAAAAAACGATGAGTCGTTGAAATGTGCCTCACATAGCTGAATTTGGTCACTTCAGTTACGTGGCCCTTGACAGCACATCGACAGGAAGTGGTGTATCGCATTCGTAGCTACGTTAGATGCGACACTTCCGGGATAGCACCTTGCCGAAAATGGAGACACCTTCACGAACAAAAATTTAACGCAACAAAACTCTTACCTGGGAACTGCAGCAGGCTGACCGATAGCTGACCAATATACCCGTCTTTTGTCATAAATTTATTCCTGTCCCAAACTTGTATGTTCAGGACTGGTTCAATGAGAGTTTCTTCTGATTTCCTGCAAACAAGCAGATAAATAAAGGTTACATGAGCTAATCAAGAAATCCTCCGTGAGTTTATAACAGCTTCTACCTTTATGACAACATCCGAAAGAGTGCTACAAGCTTCATCGGTGCGCTATTAACCGCAAACTTCGTGGCCTCGTGCAACAAAAATCCTAAAGCATTGAGTCCAATATTACTCTACATGGCATTCGAACTTATCATCAATTAGACCATCGCTGTCGTTGATCGAACAATAGATAGTGAAATACACACAGAAGAAGACTCCCGAAAGAGAAATTTTTGCGAGATAATATGTCTCTCTCCATAGAAATCTATAGTTCAAATGCGATACTGAGGTATTCGTGCGCTTCCTCTGCCTTCAGAAGTGCCGTTAGCAGCGAGTCTTTATCATTTCAAATTTCCTTTATCGGGCCTGGTTTAATAATTGCTTATTTATTTACACTCATGGTAGTCATTAAAACTACACAATTTAACGATAGAACAAGCGGACGCATATATGTCGACAACGATCCCTAAGTTTTTCTTTGCGATCTGGTGGTTCGGAATCCAGTGTTACCGACTTGAATCAATCGTCTTTATTCAGCACAACTGTCAAACAATACCTGGCTATCCTCTATCGGGAATTCGCTTCAGCAAAACTGCGTCATATACAACTACGCTGTGCCATTTTGGGCCAGTGATGATAGAGCACTTCTATTTATGATCGAATCTCGAATCTATTTTTGACAGAATCATGGCAAACACTCCTCGAAAATTTCATGAGCCTCTGTGGAAAGGTGAAAAGGTTAACTGAACAATATTTGGCGAGTACTCCTAGCTCCGAATCGAAAGCGTTTAGTAAAAAAGTTTCCCATAACATTCATCGACCCTCAATTACTTTTTCTGAGGGCTTGCAAGGGACGTTGCAAGGGAATCAATAGAAAATTTTTTGCTAGTTTCAACTGATGCGAGCAGTATTATTGCTGTTAGAAGTTTGCATGACATAGAGGAACAAATTTATCTGAACGTGGCAGTGTAGGCAGTAAACTATGATAAATGCAAGCTAGGACCCGGCGAAAACGTACAACATGATGCAGTCTGTACGTTGTTGTGAAAAAACGAGCTTCCAATCGCACGTTCCGCTTTCTAGTGTTGCAGCAGAAAGCTCACCCAGACCATTTTCAATAATCATGCAACAGGTACATGTTCGATGGGAAAATGATGCCTTTCCTTGTCTATAATTCTGGACCTCAAGGGTCAAATATGTTGGACAGTAAGGGACCTGCAGCTGCGTGAATCATGTCCCACCCTACCCCTTTCGACTTGTTTTCTCACTTAATGCCGTCAGAAAGATGGGACTAACGGCAGAAATCCGATAAAGGATCAAAAGCAGTCATAATGTGGAAAAAGGGTGAATACTGACTTGATGAAGATCACGTGCTATGGACAAACCTCATTAAACGTTTTCTTCCGTAAACAGCGATTTTTCGCTCCCATTCGTAATAATCGAAGTCGATGACGAACCTCCAATTGAACGATGCACAACCATCACTGGAGCCATAATGAACGTCTGTTGATTCCTCTTTTTTCGAACCATTCAAAAAGCATTTCACATAAAGATCTCCAACCTGCAACGATAAAGCTAAACATTTGCAGTAATTGGTGGGTCACTAAAACGCAAAGAGATAACATAATATGCTGGTGCAGTTTCAGATTTGTGATAAGCATGCATCTGATGATGCTGTCACTGTAGTGTTGCCAGTAGAGAGGAATAATGAGAAATGTCACCGATGAGAAATATAAGGGCAGCAATTTTAGTATCAATGATAATACAAATAAAAATAACATTAACAATAACTTCAGTCATAACAGCGATATTGAAAATAACAACTACCAGTCGCAGTTAATAAATAATTGACTGATAATCATAGTATTAATAAAGAGAAAAATAATAAATAGTAATAATTAACAACTTAATAAATAACAATTCATAATTTAATTAATAATAACTAATAATTCAATTAAAAATAATTCACAACTTAACCAATAATAATAGTCAACCATAACAAATAACAATGAATAATGGCAACGATTCATAATAATTAATAAACAATAGTAATATTTAAAATAACAAGTAATACTAACTAATAGTCGAATTAGTAATAATTAATAACAACTGCTGATAATAATAAACATGAATTCATAATAAACAATAATAACATATAAAAATTTAATCAATGCTGATTAACAATTTAATCAACAACAATTAATAACTCAACCGCCAACAATTAATAATTTAATTAATAACAAATAATTAAAAATAATTTACAACAATAATCAATGATAATATTTAACAAAAACAATTAAATCAACAATTATTAATTATAATTAAAGAGAACTAATAACAATTATTAATAACGTTTGACAATAACTTATGATGTATATAATGATTAATGGTAATTAATGATCATAATAAATTATGATAACAATAGCAATATTAACAATGATTTATAACAATTACTAAAAATCGGTGTTAATTAATAACAACTGATAATAATCAGTAAAAACTGATAGTAATTGATGACAGCTAGTGATAATCAACAATAATTAAAAATAATAATTGATGGCAATTGATAATAATAATTAAAGATAAGCAACAAAAATGAATAATGATAATTAACAATAACAAATAATGATAAAAACTAATACTAATTGAAAGCAACAAGTAATGATAATTAAATAATTAGTGATAGTGGTTAGCAACAATTAATGATGATAATCAAGAATAATTAATAATATTTGACAAGAGATAATTACTTAGGCTAGGCTTATCCTTATTCAAGGCTTAGGCTTAGAGGCCAAGGCTTAGGCTTGGGCTAAGGTTTAGGATTAAGCTTAGGCTTAGGCTTAGGCTTAGGCTCAGGCTTGGACGTGGGCGTAGGCTTAGGCTTAGGGTTTAGGGTTTAGGGCTTAGGCTTAGGCTTAGGCTTAGGCTCAGGCTTAGGCCTAAGCTTAAGCTTCAGCTTGGCCTGGGCTTAGGCTTAAGCTTACGCTGAGGCTTAGGATAGTTATTACTAATTAACTTAGGCTCTGGTTTAGGATTAGTCTTGCGCCTAGGCTTAAGTTTAGGCTCAGGATTAGGAGCTTATGATTAAGCTGAGGCCTAAGGACCTAGGCCTAGGCTTAAGCTGTACTCAATGTGGTTTTTACTATAGCTTAGGCTTAGGCTGGGCGTAAGTTTAGGGTTGAGCTTAGGCTAAGGCTCAGATTCCAGCTTAGACTTAGTCTTAGGGTTTAGCTTAGGCTTGGTGTTATACTTAGGCTCAGGCTTACTCTAAGAGCTTGGAGCTTAGGTTCTGTCTAAGGGCTTAGGGCTTAGGCTTGGACGTACGCTTAGGATTAGCCTTAGGCTAAGGTTTTTTTAGGTTAATTATTGTCAGTCAGTGTTAATTATTATTGATCATTATTAATGATTTTTATTATCAGTTATTACTGTTATTGATTAATACTAGTTATCATTAAATAACATCAATTATTGTTGATTATTACCATTAATCATCAATATTAGTTATTATTAATTATTACTAACTGCTGTTATCTATAATTATTATAATAAATAATCAATAATGAACGATATTAATTAATAACAATCAATAATAATAACTGACAACAATAAGTTTAAAAGGATTGCCCACAATAAATGATAGTGATAACCAACATTAATGACTAATAACAATGGCAAATGACAATTGACAATAATAATTCATAATTCTCAATAATAACAATCAGCAATAATAAGTAAAAGTAATTAATAATAATTAATAACAATAACTGAGAGCAATTAACCTAAGCCAATGGCTACGCCTGAGCCCCTAAGCCTGAGCGTAAGCTTAAGCCTAGCCTAGCATAGCCTAAGCCTAAGCCTGAGTCTAAGCCAAAGCCAAAGCCAAAGCCTAAGCCTAAGCATCGAATTAGTAATAATTAATAACAACTGCTGATAATAATAAACATGAATTCATAATAAACAATAATAACATATAAAAATTTAATCAATGCTGATTAACAATTTAATCAACAACAATTAATAACTCAACCGCCAACAATTAATAATTTAATTAATAACAAATAATTAAAAATAATTTACAACAATAATCAATGATAATATTTAACAAAAACAATTAAATCAACAATTATTAATTATAATTAAAGAGAACTAATAACAATTATTAATAACGTTTGACAATAACTTATGATGTATATAATGATTAATGGTAATTAATGATCATAATAAATTATGATAACAATAGCAATATTAACAATGATTTATAACAATTACTAAAAATCGGTGTTAATTAATAACAACTGATAATAATCAGTAAAAACTGATAGTAATTGATGACAGCTAGTGATAATCAACAATAATTAAAAATAATAATTGATGGCAATTGATAATAATAATTAAAGATAAGCAACAAAAATGAATAATGATAATTAACAATAACAAATAATGATAAAAACTAATACTAATTGAAAGCAACAAGTAATGATAATTAAATAATTAGTGATAGTGGTTAGCAACAATTAATGATGATAATCAAGAATAATTAATAATATTTGACAAGAGATAATTACTTAGGCTAGGCTTATCCTTATTCAAGGCTTAGGCTTAGAGGCCAAGGCTTAGGCTTGGGCTAAGGTTTAGGATTAAGCTTAGGCTTAGGCTTAGGCTTAGGCTCAGGCTTGGACGTGGGCGTAGGCTTAGGCTTAGGGTTTAGGGTTTAGGGCTTAGGCTTAGGCTTAGGCTTAGGCTCAGGCTTAGGCCTAAGCTTAAGCTTCAGCTTGGCCTGGGCTTAGGCTTAAGCTTACGCTGAGGCTTAGGATAGTTATTACTAATTAACTTAGGCTCTGGTTTAGGATTAGTCTTGCGCCTAGGCTTAAGTTTAGGCTCAGGATTAGGAGCTTATGATTAAGCTGAGGCCTAAGGACCTAGGCCTAGGCTTAAGCTGTACTCAATGTGGTTTTTACTATAGCTTAGGCTTAGGCTGGGCGTAAGTTTAGGGTTGAGCTTAGGCTAAGGCTCAGATTCCAGCTTAGACTTAGTCTTAGGGTTTAGCTTAGGCTTGGTGTTATACTTAGGCTCAGGCTTACTCTAAGAGCTTGGAGCTTAGGTTCTGTCTAAGGGCTTAGGGCTTAGGCTTGGACGTACGCTTAGGATTAGCCTTAGGCTAAGGTTTTTTTAGGTTAATTATTGTCAGTCAGTGTTAATTATTATTGATCATTATTAATGATTTTTATTATCAGTTATTACTGTTATTGATTAATACTAGTTATCATTAAATAACATCAATTATTGTTGATTATTACCATTAATCATCAATATTAGTTATTATTAATTATTACTAACTGCTGTTATCTATAATTATTATAATAAATAATCAATAATGAACGATATTAATTAATAACAATCAATAATAATAACTGACAACAATAAGTTTAAAAGGATTGCCCACAATAAATGATAGTGATAACCAACATTAATGACTAATAACAATGGCAAATGACAATTGACAATAATAATTCATAATTCTCAATAATAACAATCAGCAATAATAAGTAAAAGTAATTAATAATAATTAATAACAATAACTGAGAGCAATTAACCTAAGCCAATGGCTACGCCTGAGCCCCTAAGCCTGAGCGTAAGCTTAAGCCTAGCCTAGCATAGCCTAAGCCTAAGCCTGAGTCTAAGCCAAAGCCAAAGCCAAAGCCTAAGCCTAAGCCCTAAGCGTAAGCTTAAGTCTAAGCCTAGGTCCCTAAGTCTCAGCGTAAGCTTAAGCGTAGCCTAGGCCTGAGCCTAAGCCTAACCCTAAACTCAAGCCTAGGCCCAACCTCAAGCCTAAACGTAAGCTTAATCCTAACTCTAACCCTAAATCCAAGGCTACGCTGAAGCCTGAGCCTAAGCCTGTGCCTCCAAATCTAAGCCTAAGGCAGAGTCTAAAATCAATCTAGCCTAATCGTGAGCCTAAGTCCAAGTGTTAGGGAATGACACTTTAGTGCACTGTCCAAAGTTAAAAACGGCATGTTCCAGCGATATGCAAGGCGTCGCAGTGATTACATTCGATAGAACATGCGACATCTTTGATGCAACAATTTCTAATTTTGTTATCAAGGGAAATGATAAAAAACGTTTGCTGGTTGTATAAAATGAACTTCATTCAAGATTAGTACAATGGCAGCTCTTTACCACCAGGCATAAGGCCATAAATTTTGAAAATCTATGTTTGTCCGTAAAAACTGATTGTGCTAGATTATGGGCGGAAAGAGACGAAAATACCGTTTTGTGCTTGCATAGTACTCTGCTTTTGGTAGCATTTTACGAGTTCTGCTTCAACCTCTACAGTGCTGACCTATCTTTGATTAGAAAAGCTCCTAAAATAGCTCTACTGACCTTTCAAACTCTCATGCACATTTGAAAGATAGTAGTTTTGCCCCAGATTGATATTTTCTGCTCCTCTTCGCAAACTTCATCAATATGTCGTCTACTCATGCGCTCATATTAACCGCAATACTATTATTAACTTTATACAGAACCTCGAACATGCCCTCTCAGTAACAGTAATTTGATGAATTCGTTACGGTTGGTTTACCTATCTCAATGAGCATGAGCTACACTTTACTCAATACGGCATTTTCATCTCATTATGACCGCAACTACTCATGACCTGTCAGTAAACCAAATCGCTTTTGAATCACTTACTCCTTCCCTCTCCTCCTCCCTCTCCTCCACCACCTAAAAGGAATGTAAAACACTCGCTAAACCCTTTTATAACCAATGAGGTAGTATGAATAATCTTTTTACATCTGACTCGTTCACCTACGAATAACCGCCGAATGGTCGTCTCAGTTCGCTGCTGATCACCTTTTGAGGATTCCCTCCGGTTATTCACAGAAAAAATGAACTACCAGAGCAAAATTCGGATGATAGAGGTCAACTTTTAGAAAGATGAGTTTAAGAAGGATTAGCTTTAAGAATACTCAGTAGAAAAGACTAATCACTTGGTGAGCCCACCGCGTCGATAGCATCCATCAAATTTCCTCGTCATAGCTTCTGCGATTTTCAAAGCAAGACCACCAAATGCACAGACGCACAAGTGCAAATAAACGCATGCCCAGGCTCAGCTGCTATTTTAATTATAATTTTTTTTGTACTGGTTTACTACAGTTCATTTCCCTCTTTCACAGCTCATTACTATTCCATCCACCAAGCATCAATCCATAGTTCAATTGAAAAAATTGAATAAATATATATATATATATTGAGAAATACTACGCAGTAACTGATCGGCGTTTAATACTGCAACATCCTTGTCATCACTATTGCACCGACATATAGCTAGCGCATACAATATACGGATATGACAAACTCGGCATGTAATTCTGCATCCTTCGCTCACTCATTTCATTAAAGCGAAATTCAGCATTCGACCTTGTCACCCTCATTGTGCCCGTTTTTCTCCACTCCCTCACATTAGTAGCCAATTGAGTACAAACAACGATGATAAGTTTTGCAACGAAGCAGTTTTATATTGAAACTTGATATGTGACAAATGATGGAAGGAAGAATTAGATTCGGATGCGCAACCAGCATTTATTTCTAAAACAACGCACCTGCTTGCCCATTGATGTCTTCGACAAAATCACATTTCGAAGGCCCCATACAACTACGCGCAACTGGTATCTCCTCGGTCTTCGAGGGGATATGTCCACAGGAGGCGGTATTCTGCCCAGATCGTGTGGCATTATATCGACGAACATTTGAAGCCTGCCACATTCGACACCTTCCTCATTGAAGAGAATCCGGGTCTCAACGTGTTCTGGTACAAGGCCGATCTGAACACGAACGCATGTTAACCCTCTTACGCACCTGACCAAGTAAATGAGCGTTCGATGGCTATAGCGCAGAAGAAACAAACAAACATGATTTAAATGGATGCCACGACATGCAGTTACTATTATAGATCGACTATTGCATAAATTCTCAAAAATGAAGAACAAACTAGTCGGTGCTTACTACCTGTGTCTAGTTTATCTTCTTCTTAGATCAAGTTGAGTTTAGTTTGATTCAAACTGATAGAGGCATATCCTTTCCACAGTCTCCTCATCGAAATAAACTCTAAAATGCAATCCAGTATTGCTGAATCAATTCGTAACAACCCGTCTAACAGACACGAACTCACACAAATATGCGTACACATATCCTTAGTGGGTTTTCTTTTGAGGGGGGNGAAGAGGGAAAACATGCCATAGTGCGTGGCTCGGCACGTGCTTTGCATCTGAACTCATTAACCATTACCTCAACAATCAGAAAATAACAAGTCGTCGATGAAAGCCTTCATTCGTTCTTTTATATAAGCAGTTGGGCAGCACCCAGTAGCGCGTAGAGGAAATTTACTTCATAAAATTTAATGGGAATTCAAATATCAATAACGCGAGCCCATGAGAACCGGAATAAAACTAGAGGCGTAGAATCAATTCATAGTCGATTCAGTAGCTCAAGATTTGAAACTACTAGGACATACATGAAGCTATAAACAAGAACATATGCACACTCGCAGAAATGAAGAACTCTAGTAATGCGATTTGTCAACAAAAGGGTCCAAGAGGTACGCCGAACACATCATTCTCATAACTCTCCACCTGAGTGTTTATCCAATACATTCATCGCAAGAGGTGAAAGAGTGGGTTCATATCCCATAACCAAACCTGAATGTCCAAGAAAACGAATTCTTTCAAAGAATAAGCTTGTTTCGAGAAATTTTCTGCTTCTTCAATTGTACACTCTCAGTATGAAGATGTTTGTAAACCACTGCTTGAAAGATATAAAGAAATCTTGTAAATCGGATTGCTTCATATATCAACGAGGGGTATGGAGTGAAGTTAGGGTTTCAGAGTGCAAAAATTTAATATCGGTCATAAACAATTCGACATCAAGTAGCATACTGCATGCCTCCAATTGAAAGAACGTTAGATAATGGATTTTCAATCCCCATCCAAAATGTGCCTCTTGGATCCCAACCAAGGTTTATGTTACTATTCTACCTAATAGCTATTTTCCTCAAATAACCAACAATAATAACAACGGTTACCAAATAATTTCAGAAAGAACCACTGGAATCGAAATGATAAGTGCGGAAGTTACAGACCATAACGCTTTCTGGCTCAGCATGACGGACATAGCGAAGAGGGAAAGCATCCTTGATGTTCCGGATTCACTGCATATCTTGTTTATGCGTGATGTTTGAATGCGTGTCCTAAAGCGGCCGATTTCAATATTTTAACTCACCCCTCTTGACCTTAAAAGCATTCCATCACTTCCGCTTTCCTAATTTCGCCTAAACGGGACTTTTTTTTTTCATGAAACAATGTTTCCTTCACATTTGTATGGAACGAGTTTCACTTAACTTTTCCCACACTGTGTGCTGCCTGCTTTCTGCTGCCACACCCTTTTTTATGTTTAGTTCTTTATTTTTCCCGTGCTCACTGTTCCACTGTAAATCATGGTAAAATTTGTTCAAGTCGCGCATACTCTACTGTTTTTCCGTATTAACAAGACACAGTGAGGTGTTTCTGGAGATTTTACAAAGGAAGAGGAACATTCAAGAAGGAATGGAAAGTGGAAAGATGGAGGGCAGAATACGAGATAACATATTCCGTCGTTAGCCGAGGCAGTTCAACATCACTTCTTCGTTCCCAGTAGTTCAACATCGCATGTTCTGTTCTGTTATGAAGACCCGGGTGTGTGGATCACTTTTTTATTGCCGAGAAGTTGGTGGCAGACATGAAGGTACAAACTTCAGGAAACTAATGCACACACAATGTTTTAGATAGTGATAGATTGCGGGGGGAGGGGTGAGTCAGCGTTTGAGGTATCAATCCTGGTGGAGCCATGGAGTGTAACCATTGACTTTCGGCACTCTAACTCATCTCAGTGACGAAATAAAATATCTAGATGCAGCAGCACATTCGAATGCACCAAGTACACCAGTTGCCCTTATTGTCCCTTCAGAAGAATATGCAGTCAAACCATGCTGCCTTCAACGATGCGATCAGCAAAGATCAGATTTAGATATACCCCGCTGACGAGGGGTGATTCGAAGAGGAATGTTCGAGTATGACACCCCGATCATCACCATGAAAAAGAATAAACCTTTAGCAGAATGTATAAGGCAACTCTTTGCAGTGGGCGACCGAGCAATCCAACAATGTTTCCAGCACTTCCTTCGATTTCTTTTAGCCTCACAGTGACACCAAGCATTTTGATTTCCGCATCGTCATCACCAAGCACCGATAGCAATGGAGCAGAATAAGACATTTTCTCGCAGTATCTGAAAAGCTGCTTTGTCACGTTAGGTAGTTCGGTGACGCATGCCAGGCGTATTCTGATCATCAACTCTTTGTGTCCTAATTACATGTCACCTCGTCGCTCCCTTGCTAGGATGCACCAACCGAACACAGTAATTACAATACTGTCTTTGTTGACCACTGAACACAGTTGTCAAGTTAATCCATCTTTCACATTCACATATGCACAGACGCTAATAAAAGCACAGTGTGCACCGCTTTAACGCCCTAGACATGAGCCTCCTCCTTAACCAAAGCTCTATTCGATGGAACCTATCGCACTTTTTCGCGAGGTTTACATTTGATTTCAGAACTTTGGTGCTCTACAACATAACAAAGGAACTTCTCAGATAATTGAAAGCGAGCCATTTTTTGAAGCCCTGTGACAAAAATGATGAAAACGGGGGTTTTCCAGAAAGGGTTGCTTCTGCCCCTGAATTTAGAACAGGTTTTGTGAGGGTAGGATTTTACATGAATTAAGGATTGCATTCTGGGCAATACAGCAATAATGTCCCCAATGTCAATGCACAGAGTTCTTTTCTACAGGATTGTCACATCCAACACACAATCGCAATGCAAAAACAAACATCAAGGCCTCAACACACAACCACACTAAACAGCCTGTTGCCTTGCCACTGACACGACCAAAATAATTATTTGATGATGAGTGGCCACAACAACAGAATCAACAAGTCAATGATCAACCCTTCTCTAAAATGACGACTTATATTAATACTGCAAGGTGGCAGTGCTGAAACGATTATTTTCAGCTTTCCTGCAACAGCGGGACGAGATAAATAGAGAAGCATCGTGCAGATATAGAGTTGACTTACTCGAAAAAGAATGGTACGATTCGCTCTCTTATAAGGAATTTTAGCATAGGCGTAACATATATTCTTTCCACAGCCACACACAGATGTCAGCACGGATGCGATGCGGGCTCCCGCATATCGGTGAAGGCGGAATTAGGTTCTATCTGCTCTTAAAATCATGGAGTTGAAATATGTATTGGCGTAAGACTAACCTTCTCAGAATTGCAAGCGGAGACAACTGATCCCTCCAAGCGATGGGTCCAGCAATGCAATACTGTTTCGATAATCCAACCGTGGCACGATGCCGTGTCATAAGGCGATTTTCGAGATCGATTAAGGTGCGACCAATTTCAACATCTCAAAGAACTCAATAAAAGAAAACGCAAAAGCAAAAGTTGAACAATAAATGTGTGACCCCCTAAGCACAGAATATCGCATGAAAAACTGCCGAACCACTTGATCAACTGCGTTCCTCCAATTACGGTTTGCTTCACGGGCAATTGTGTGGAACAATGAGGTATGCAATAAAGCATCAATCCACAGTGAGGTAATAACAATGGATTAGAGAATGCAACGTAGAGTCCAGCTGAGGTGGATGATCTTAAAAGCGCAAACGAAGAACATCGCAACTCCACATGACTACAAATCATTTGCATAGCTTCGAAGCAATACTAGTATACGTTTCTATCGTTTGCTTACACAACAGCAACGCCACGTTGCTCTATTGTTTGTCTTCTCCTCGAATTCCCCGAACAATTTCGAAAATGAGATCAACTGCTGACGACAACTGCGACGCTGATGCGAATTTGGATGAGTGGAATGAAGAAATGAATTTAAACTCTGAAATATACAAGGCACACACGGTCGAAGAACACGGCTCCTGCAAGTTCCGCAGTGGTGGATCACGAGGGCTTCTGACTTAAAGAAAATCTGACATGATGCAACGAAACACACCTGCGTGCATTCGACGTCTATCCATGATCGCAACCACCAAATTCTTTTCGACTGGGATATCCACTTCCATCTCAACCATTTGTCCAAACGTAGGGTTCTGCTCATCGGGTTGATAACCGCGTTTGAACTTTGCAGTCTTATTCTTGCACCTGTCACTGTGTTACCTTACTGTCAACCAATATCGTACCCCCATTTAGAAATCGGCGGCAGGAAGCCCAATCATAAAAGCTTTAGTCGGTTAGATGAGCAGGATGAGCGGAATTCACATTCTACCGTACGGTATCATAATTTATTTACTCGATGAAGAGAAAGCTACAATTGCTACAAAATGTAAAAGAAATCTTTGCGAGCAAGTATAATACGGTCGCTAGGCCCCATTTCGCAACTCCGAGTTAGCTGCGCGTTCGAAAATGTGACTGCGAAACTACAACGTTATTAACGAGCATGGCTGAGCAGGCTTTTGTGGCTTCTATCGATGGTGAGTGCATAAGTTAGCTCATTCAGAATGATGGAGTTTCCGATAAAGTATGGCCTTCACTGAAACGAACTAAAGAATAACATTCATCATGGCGGGTGTGCAAGAACTGCCGTCAAAATAATATTTCCTGTAAAACAACTGATTATCGAAAGCAGCGATTAGTATTAGTTCATGAATGTGAAGGAAGATATGCTAGGATACGCAGCCAAAGAAGCAACACATCGAAAATAGAGATGGGTATCGTCCTCGGATCCGAATAGTACCTACAATCGTCTCCATTCACCTATCGTGACTTTTTTCACCGCTTTGGACAAATCATGCAAAGAGTATTTAGATGCAAAGGTGATCCATCAGAAACTGTTGAATTTCGACGAACGCAAAGATAAACTAAAACGATGAACGCAGATCTTTTTCAAAAAAAAACGAAAATGCGCATTTTCATGGTTTCTTATGACTTCGATGGGAAGACAAAGATGATTAAAAACGATTCGTCATTGTTTGCTATTACTTTTCCCTAGTAATTTATATTGCGGCTGTTGCAATAACAAGAATTCGTTTGAAAAAAGGGCCATTTGGCCTATGTTGCTGAAGCACTATAGTCGTGAACTTAAAGATGAAGAAATATAATAGTTGCAAAACAAAAAAATTCCTAAAAACTAACCACATGAGAAGGACCAAAATGACCAAAGGCTTTGGGTAGGTCATACCGCTCATCTCATTTACAAAGAAAACGATGGAGCAATGTATGTGGAGCAGTCGAAGGGCAGTGAAAAACAATTTGAGCGTCACTTTCCCTTTAGCTAACTACTGAATGTGCTGCTTCTGAGAGAACACAGAGTTGGATAATAGTGACCACAGGCGTGATCACCTAGCAACCCAAATTTGAAGAATTACCCTTAATAGCTACAGCGGTATTACCCTTTCGAAAGCAATATCTGAGTTTATGGGCATCAGCATCAAAAATTTTCTCTACTTTCACGTTTAGGACAGTGAAACCCATCACCGGACGCGTAAAAGCGGCCATACGAGAAAAGTGGTGACAGGAAAAGGGGAGCGGAGGGTGGAATTGTGCACTTCCGTTTTTCAACTCAACCAAAACGCACATAGACGCGACAAAATCACTTGTTTTAACCATCAAAGTGATCAATTTTAAAGACATGGCGCACCAGCTGATTTCCATGTGGTGTTTGATGTATACAGCGTCGCTTAAACAAATACGTTTGCATCATCTATAAGTTGCCATTTGACTATAACAAGGCTTATGCAGCACCGATTTGTTGCACTTCATTAAAATTCGAAAATGTTTTTAGTGGTCGGTGTCTAACTGCAGCAGGAGCAGAAGATGTTGCAAATATTTTAAAAGTGAAACTGTCCCAGGAATGGATGAGGCTCCGATCGGTTGCAGTGAGCGGGTAAACGAAGATATCTGCGTGTAATGTGGGAGTACGTTCATTTACAAGCACTCCGAATCTATGTTTGCAATCGCTGCGAAAGAAGAAACTTCATAAGGAAGGCAATGCATACGAAGAAAAGAGATGGTAATTTTTGGGCACAGTTTTTGAAGAGTGGATTTCTTGTTTGAAAAGTTTCATGTGGTAAGCACAACAAAGTGCAGGCAGAGTCCTTTTTCATGTTAGTAGCAAATGGCGCAGTCCGCAGAGTAGAGCATGACACTGTAATTATGCGGAAATATTCGAGAACTCATAGAATGTATCGAACTCATAAAATATTTTAGAGGAAAGAAATGAAAAAAGACAGAAAACGATGCATCTCGAGAAATTAATAAAAATTCCATACGAATACAATTTATTAGAGAACGGAAACGTTATGCTGATATGATACGAGTACCAAAAAGACCTGATGATTCGGTCCAGAACAGGAAATTTTAGCAGGAAATGAGCATCACATCTGAAAACACTTGACACTTACCTAACAACGACGTAGGCATCACAACCGCCGTCCTTGCGACAACTAATCAGGTCGAAGGCCCGTATAATGTAGATACGCACCGTACACCTTGTCATGCCAGGAAACTCAGTGACCAGTTGCGCAGTAAGACATGAAAGAAGATATGAAAATTTTCGTGCGGTACTGAATGTGAGGTAGATTGTAGCACACAGCCACTCTTGGAGATAATGTAAATGGCCCTCAGTGGATAACAACCATTTTCCCATCTAGATGTGTGCATGTACAACTACATATTCTATACAGAAACAACCCTGAGAAGAGAAACTTCAAGAGTTCTCGAAGTAGCAGCAGCAGCTTATGAGAGGTGAATTTTACTTAGTGGTGACAATACTATAGTGCCATAAAAAGTATTTTTCATTACGTCAACGATGACGCATAATAACTACGCATTACCTCGTTGTGGACAATTACAATGCCACAGCCCTTCTTTTGTAGTCTTATGCACGTTCAGAAAACAACAGCGTGCCGCTCAAGTGGCTTAAAAATTTCCCTGACTAATCTACAGCTTTCCATGTAGTTTGAGAGGATTTGCCTGACCACATCGCTCGAATAAACCTATCACAAGAGGCCACCATTTTTCACGGATGGGATTACACCACCCTTTAGACAGAATCTTAGAAAAAACCGAAAAGTATTGTAACGAATGAATCAGTGAGAAGCTAACTGGAGGAGCTTGTTTCGTGATGCTCCTTTACATAGATTCTTGCCTTAAGCGTTGCCGGGAGTCGGTGTCTGATATGATTCGCTTCGGAGACGTTACGAAAAACGAATCCATCCAGGAAGTCCGAGAATCCATTATAATTACACTCATCCTCAAGCGCGTGATCAAGCACTCTGAGCTTTGCGATGCCGGACCTCAAAATAAATGTTCAACATTTGATTAACATCAATGTCTGCGAAAAATATTTGTGTTTCTGCAATGCCCTCATGGGACATATCACTGACGGTTATTCGAGACTATAAGCTAACAGGCGTAATATCTGTTTGAAAAAACAACACCACTTGAAATGTGCATCGAATGAGAATTTCAAGGCTAAAGACATCATAGTGTTAAATCAGTCAACCCTCTTCTGCTTTCACATGGAATTTGGTGCGTTAAGCAAGACACCTTATGCTTTCTATTTTGAATTTATGATTTCCAATCTGTGAATTTATGAAATGAGATATGAGATGGAAAGAACTAGAGAAAGGAATTATAGATATGATGTGAGAAGAAAAAATTGGAATTTCCACATTTGTTCAGCACACCAGACTTGAAGGAAGAAGGCCCGAACGATGCACACAGCACAACAGAACGCTGACCTCAGGTGACGCCTCTAAGGGAACACTCAGCAGCAAAAATCGCAGCTTCAGCCTAAACAGAGAGCACGCATACTTTGTTGGCAGCAATTTTCCATTGAAGGAGGTCTACAGTATCAAGGAAAAACATATCGGTTGCAAGAAAAACTGAAAGGCATTCATGAGGTGGACCTTTTCAGCTACAGTTCCGTGGGAGATTGCGTGAATTTTTAACGTGTTGCACTGAAAACGAAATGGAAAGATATTTTGCCTGCTCTGCCCTTCAAAGGAACAACAGCCAGTGACCATGATAATGCCTTCGTTATGGCCACTTTACTTCTTAAACCCCTGTTTAGAAAATGCTCTGCCACTTCTAACTTAGTGAACATCGCAATTCTGCAATTTCTGTAGTCGCATATCCCTAATTTGCCTCAAGGTTCCGTTTTGCTTTCCTAACTGTGACCTCCAGGTAATAAAGCGATTGTACTTAGAAAGGGAGTATGCCGATGTTCAGTTATGAAGGCAATATTCTATAGCAAATGGATGCACGAAAATGTAGTAATTTCCATTACAAAGTCAACTCACTCGGCAAAACCACGACTTTTATCTGTGTCTCCAATCGATGCGTAATATTTACTCCACCAATCAACTTCGATAACACTTTTCTTCTCATCATCGTTCTTCACCTCATCATCCGCTTCGTCCGACGGCTTCAAGTATTTGCTTAGATCCAGCTTTCGCGTTCTCATTTTAGAATTTTCCCTCTCTTTCAGAACTGCTTCGTAGCACTCTCTCAAATTTGCCTCTTTCGCCTCTTCTTCTTCCAGAACGGCGTTAAATTTTCGCCAACCATCGGCATCCCTTCTCACCTTAATTATTGCGTTGCCATGCATATTCGCTGACATCGGCATAGTTAGTATGCGTGATTACGTGCCTTTATATTGCAAGTATTGCTTTGTTTCTTGCTATGAGTAAACAGCCAAAAAATTCCACAACAGTACTTCGAATGGGGACGTAGACACAACGGATTCCTTCCGTTTATTGCGTATCCACCGCGAGTAAATTGATCAACACTACTTGGAACCTGGGAAACCTCTTTTTTGCTTCAATTCCATCACTGTAGTTAGTTTGCTATACATACGTGCCTAACCGTCTTCATTGCTTAACTGTGGGTAACGAGTTTCTTCGCGGTCAATAAAAAACTGTGAGCAATGAGTCTAGCACGTCACTCCATAAATTGCCGCAGCCCCATCAAAAACTGTCTTTCTCCCATTTTCCACTCCATAATATATAAATTCACCAGCAACTTCTACTATAACTATCGGCAGTCAACAGCGAACGGTTTCACGACCAGTCACCATGCATAGCTGTAATCGATTGATCAGTGGTAATTACCTTCGGTATTACTCGCAAGTATTCAGCGATATTGGACACCACGCATATGCCCATTAGGAGATCGCTGAAGCTTCTGCGTTGGTAAAGGTAAAGCGTGAGAGGTGGCGAGGTGTAGAATTCAGCAGGAAGGAGAACGTTATCGAGCGTCATTAGCGATCGAGCGAAATTCGGGTTTTGGGCGACGCTTTTGATAAGATCGGTGCGTCCGACGTGATCGCCGATTCGCACCTCCACAAAAACGTTTTTTGCGTCATCATTCTGGAACAATAAAGGTTGTTGAATGGTGAACACAATGCTCGAGAAGAGTATTTCTTTTTTTGTGAGCGACTAGCGACTAAAGCTCAGTGCTTCTTGAAATATCCTTTGCAACGCAAATAACACATTCCCAAACCTTCACATATTTGCATATCCGCATATTTTAGGTCGACAAGCATTGTGGAAATTGGTACAAAACTTACGGAACGGACGGATGACTGGATTCAGCTGAAAGCAATGATCAAAGTTACACCTCCGACTGCGCTGTTTCATGTGTTCCTCAAGTTTTTTCTCGCAAAAAAAGGTTTCGGTTTTATGCCACTTTGGACGCGCATCACCGACAGCAATAACAACTGCCAGATCGAGCTGAATTAATTGATCAGTAGGTCACAGTCCGGTGTTTCACATCTAACATGCCACCGCAGACCAAACTGCAATCTAAAATTGGGGAGGAGGGGGTGAAGGTGGTTAGAAATCTAATATCTTAAGTAGGTAGCGAAAATAACGGAAGTAAAAAAAAAACCGCAGATGAGTTGAGTGACCGATGCGCATCCCGATTTGGTTTTGCGGGATAGCTGTATGGATTTTCTGTTGCAGAGGACGCCTGGGTTCTTCGCGGATGCAGCGTAACATCAATAAGGGGAATCCAGCAAAAAAGAAAAGTTTCTATCACCATTCTGTCGGGGACAGTCAGAACGACTTAAAACGCAGCAATGAAGCCAGAACATGCATTGAAGTTCACTGCACGATGGCCCACTGTTGGATTACAACGAAGATCTCAACTGCCATCAGAGGTTTGCCAGAAAGAACATTATGAGACAATTCAAAGTGGGATTATATTAGGTAGTAAAGATTCGGAAGGTGCGAGTTCACCGGTGTCCGTGAGTTGACATTTGGCCATTCAAAACATTCGAAGAACAACTTCAGCTGCCGCATGGCATGAAGTGGCATCGCACGTTGGAACCATAAAAAATATGATCTTTCACATTCGTTTTTTTGAATTATTTATGTCAATAATATGTAAATATGAATGATTAGAGCAAGCTCTCGCTTTCGGAAATTCGTCATCTGGGAACTGCCAAACAATGAGTTAGTCTTTGATTTTGATCAGCGTTATGACAAATGAATACGCTTGTCGACCAGTTAATACGTACCACTCACATGTTTTTTGCTCGGAAGGAAAAAGTGGCATATGATCTAGGGACTCAGAAATCCCTTTCAGTTAGGGAAAATAAACGTGTTCGACGCGGCTAAAACTCAATGATATTAAAATGTATTCTCGCTTTGTCAACTTCTGAGGGTACAAGCGAAACCCAATTTGTCGACATTTCAAGTCGAAAATTCCACAACACTGATAGAGGCTCAATGAAAATGATTACAGGATGCTTCACTAAGAATCCCTAAGATTACTGTATTTCTATTACTGCTCCCCACCCTCCTCCTCTTTCCTATTGCACATGTTCGAAAGCTCCGCTGAAACAACAATATTTGCGACCGATTCTGACGTGAGAAGGAGCTCCAGCAGAGCAGTGAAAGTCGTTTACTACGACTCAAGATTAACACAAGTGTGAAGAAACAACTTGTTACACAGATGATCACCACAATCATTGACATCACAAAACCTCACTCGATCACTGTAGATACTCGCTAACAATAAAAGCTTCAACGTTATCAACGACAGAAATAAAGGAAGAAAATGAATTCAATGCTTACAACGTTTGTGGGAGAAACATCGCGCAAGCCCCAGCATAGCATTTGGACAGTATAGTATTTGAACAGTGGGCAGATTTTTTCATCGACGAAGTATCGTTTTCCTTGCATCTTTGATTGAGGTCGAGGTGGCAACCGACACTTGGTCGTATCATCGCAAGGAAATAATTCGAATAATGCCAATAATGCACCTCTGAAAATATGACGTCATAAAAAGAAAAAACTAGAAATACGAGAATTCAAGCAACCAGGAAAAAGCCTTTTTCTCATTTTTTCCAGGATGCCGTCGATCGCATGAATATGGTTGCTTACAACACCCGTATGATGTTAATGCTTAATATTTTGTTCAGCCATCATCGTAAAATGCGGGAACATTAAGGATCTCAAGGTAGATCTCAAGGCCTATTATTACAGTCGCCCCCCTATCATTGCCATGCCATCCAAAGAAATGAATTTCTTCAACCTAACTCCTCTTACCTCAAATTGAACAACAAGGAAGTGAACTTCTGGAAGAATATATATGCAATGAAATGCAGAAGCTCTAGAAACAGCTTGACGATAGGCGCCAAGACAGGAAACCTTAAGCCTCCCTAGGTCATGTTCTCCCGTCTACTGGCGCCTAACAACTCAGCTTTATATAGCCTACTCTAGCTGTGAAATAACAGACTGCGCGCAAGTTTCCAACCCGCCGACTTCTACAAAAGTTTTGTGATTTTGACGACTACCAAAATGGAATTACAACATTTATGAAGTATATAAATAAATAAGAAAAGCCTTGTCAAACCACGTTCAGCTGCAATGCTTCTGAAAAGCAGTTCCCCATTCAAGAAAATCAAGATTTCATTGGGCGCTGAAGAAAGGCCACAACAAGATTTCATTGGGCGCTGAAGAAAGGCCACACCTTGAGAAAATCGCATTTCAATAAAAACAAATAAACAAATAAACAACTATCTTCTCTGCCTCCTCAAATGACCAAAAAGCAGCGCAGACAGATATAAATGCAGAACTCGTTTATTTCCATTGCTCGCTAGACATATAAAACCGGCCAAATCCAGTGATTTTGCTTTTGTTGCGTGATTTTACCTCATAATAGTCGAGCAACTCCTTATCATTAGAAAAAGAGCAAGCATTGAAACAGCGCACTTTTATGTGCCATTTGGAGAGACGAACGACAAATCAGACTGGAAATATCAAAGGTAGTACTTTTCACTTGTCCCATATTGTCGGAGCTGGAACCAAGCGAGAGATCCTCGACGATCTCCGTGAAAGGCAACAACGGTTGGCTTTGTGATAAACCGCCCCAGGGATTTGTCATCACCGCTGTCTTCATCCGAACACACCTCCACAATGACTGAAGGCGGGTTGTTGCACAATGACCATGCCCCACCACAAAGCAATACCTGAAAGAAACAATTGCTACCTGTCTATATTCCTGGACTTCACGGAGATATGACTATTGTTGTCAGCGGCTCTCAAGAATGTCGACTAGTCTTACCGCAGTCAGCCAAGAAACTAACTGCTGTGTGCACAGTCTGTTATGTGCTTTTTCTTAGCTCACCATAATCCGTTCGTTCATACAAAGATCAGTATGCTGAAGCGACCTATCGTATGCAACGGCAAACAACTTCATTCACAGCTCACTGACGTTTTCAATGGCTGAGCGTGAAGCCAGAAACTGATATGTTAACCGTTTCAAACCGCAGTGCTAAATTAATTAAAAAACCATGCAATGCCGTATTTGGCTGAGTGAAAATCGCTTCCATTCCTGCAGACCTGCAACAGTAGCACAGTGATATATAAGCGAACCCGTATTCATTCCGTTTGGCACTGTGCGGCTACTAGGAATCGCTTTCGTTGGCACTTCAACGTGCTCCGGATAACGGGCCTCCCGCAAGGTGGGTGAAGATGCAAGATGTGGGTGGTATCAAGGAAGGGCCTCTGCCTTCCCATCCTTTCGAACCCCTTCCCCGATTTGGGGGAGAGGGAGTGAGGGGGAACTCTATATTCAACTGATTACGAATAATGGAAAAAACAAAGAAAGTGAGAAGTAACAATTCCATAAAACTAACATTTTCAAAAATCAGCGTTTCAGTCCATATTGGATTCATAGTGTCCAAAACGACCGCAGTCTCCTGGCATCTGTTCATGAAGACGACACGAACGAAAGGACGCCAACCGGTTCTCCCAGCTGGCAGCAAATCGTATGCCCAAAGAATCGACGCTCGCATTTCCCATCGCAGCACCTCATCATACACCTAGAAGCTGCGCTCACTGCACGTAATATCGTGGTGAAGAGAAACACAGGCAGAGAACGGGCTCAAGAAAAGAATCTAGAAAGGAGTGCCATCTGCGCAACGAGGAAGGTAACTGACGACTTTTGTTAACAAAAACAGACAAGACGAATAAAGAGGTATCACTGCAAGGAAATTGATTGAAACAATTGAGTGAAAAAGTGGAGGCAGTCGTATAAGTTTGAAATAGGAGTGAATAAAAAGTGGTGAAGAACAGTTGTTAAGAATTAACACAGGAAAACTCAGCAGTCAAGATGAAAATGAAACGACAAACTATAGAGATGCAAAGGAGTAAAGAAGTTATAACTGAAGAGAACTCATCAAGCAAAAAGCTTTCATTCGATATGAACTTCGTAAATGAAACCTTCTAATGTCTCAGTCGCATTCCAGTCACAAAATAGGCTGTAGCGATGAAGAATGATTGAGTATATAAAGACAAAAAATCACAAATGATAAATGATTTCGGATACAAACTGAGGAAGTTGTGAAGAGGATTTCACTTTGCCACTTCAACTATTTCAGTCGGTTAGAAAGGCCACTGTGGTTTTTTTAAGGCAAGTACATTTTGTTCAATTGGTGAGGAAGAATCAAAAAGATAAAGTAGTAGAAATTGGTGAGGAAGAATCAAAAAGATAAAGTAGTAGTTAATAGAGTGAATCATGTGCAGAAAACATACAGAAGAAACGTATTGTAATTATGCGTTCCTCACAGCATTAAAGTTCAAATTCGGGCAGGCGGAAGACGAAACAATCCATAGCCAATGCGGGCCCGATTATCGAGAATCAAAAAATTTCGAGTTTACACCCCAAACATAAATACTGAGGAACTGTTGAAAGGTTAATAGCACAGAATGACAGAATATCTTGAAATAATGCCTGGAGTGCGGTCATTTAGAATTATCGCGTATTTCTTCTATGACTACTGTATGAAACGAAACATTCAAAAAGTGGCTTATTAGAGACTCCGCAGCACGATGCGTAGAGGTGAAGCAAGAGGAAAAAATTAAAACTTTTAATGAGTTTCGTTCACACTTTATAAGTTAAGCTGACTGCTGCATGAAAGCATCTTTACCTTCCTGTGAAGGCACGAAACCGGGAATGAATGTTCAGACATCGGTGCTAGCAGATCATTCTTATTCTCTTAAGCTCAGTGATTATAACTAAACTGAAAAGTCACCTCGTATATGCGTGGAGAGATGCAGACATTCTCGTTTACTCGCAACCGCGACTTTGAACTGCAAATGCCTTCTATCATTAAAATCCTATGGAAAGAGGAATAAATAAATGGTGCAGACCTTATCTGTAATGGTAAATACCAAGTGCAATCCAATCATGAGCTAATTTGTGGCGGAAAACACGTAGCCTTTTTCGTCCAAAAAAACTTCTTTCCACTGCTCTCCATTGTATCAGCGGTTCTCTTGTATTTTATTTTCAAAGAAATTCACAGAACATAGTGATGCCAAAAATGGACGGCAGTTTTCCTGCAATCACCGAAATGGAAAGCCAAAGACAAATTCAAACCGGATGCAATAGAAATCTTTTGAGATAACCCACTGATATGTTAGGCACTCATCCCCTAGAATTGAATTTGCTGCATTACCAGAATCCTCAGCATCAACTAGTTGAGAAGAAACAAAGGCAATATATATGTAAGCCATACTTTCGATGGGCGCTGCTCATAGGAACCATTTCCCGAACATATCTCCGGCGGCGGTATGTATCGCCCCCATCGCGCTTCACGTGCAGCGAATGGCCAAACGCTCTGGCATACTGTAAGCACTCAAGAACAATCTATTACGAAATCATCTGCACTGTCCTGTGCTTCAGAAAGGAATCCCAACAAACACGTCGCACGGTAGACCGACAACCCTTTAAAAATTTCACTAAGGACGGACATACCAAGAATTCTTCGCTAGCACTATTGTAAAACGGGATATTCTGAGTGAGACTGAACCGATATTGTGAAAATTGATTTTTTCTTAAAGCATTTTATGCTACAAAGTTCACTGCTAAAGATGTGAGTCCAGCAATATTCACTTCCAGCCGAAATTTACTACTATTCTGCATCAGCTGGTTTCCATAAGCGTTAATGAAGCGACTTCAAAATTTTGATATTACCAAATGCAAGGAATATCAGTCTTACTGTTCCTCACTTCTTAACTGCGTTTCCTCTCGCTCAGACATGTTGACTGACACTTTCTCCACTATTTTAGCAAAGTCCACAACCTTTTCATGGTTGCTTGAGTTTGCTGAAAATATTCATTTTTTTGTCCTTCCGAGAGCCGCATTAGAAATATTTGACCAGCTGCAATGATTTTCATTTGTTTTACTGATTGCTTGGATATCCTGCAGAGATTGCATCTATAGCCCATTTGTGGCTAGGACAGAACTTCTGCGCTCATGCCACTCTTCCGGCCACTGTATTTGCTTTATTGGTGACGAGCTCTCGCAGCTTTCTTAATATCTCGAGAATATTAGTATGTCCGTTGCAGAAACATTTTAAACACTTCGAAATTTTTCGTCGTTGCACATCGAGGCTTCATGGACCATTGAACTCGTCACCAACTTTTAATGGTTTAATCGAACCTTCGACATTCATGACAAATTTCTGCATATGTTTACAATAAGGTTCCATTTCGATATCACTACTCAACGCTCAATGCAGTAATCAGTCGCCCTTTTAAAACGTTATAATGTGTTGCCAGCGATGGGCTTAAAGATCTTCTCTTGCATGGTCAATGAAGTTACATGAATGAGCAATGAACTTCTTTCGACTAAAGGCGCAGCAACATCAAGCAAACCTTTCCAAGTACGCCTGAACAACTTGCTGTCTGCTGAAAATACTCAAATTCTAGAAAATACGCACATAACGTTTATCGAGAATGCATCGGAGTGTTGCCGAAGTCCATACGTTACTACTGACATTGTTTTCAATGTCTATGACACTGTGATACGTGCTGGTTTATTTGCGTCACCTTCCACTCCCGTAGCTACGCACACATATTCGGCATCGAGATGCCCGCTTCATCCTGACAAGGGAATTATTCAAGCAAGGTCCCGCCCAATTCTCATGAAATCTTCCCTTTCATCCTCATAACAGAATTATTGAAGAAAGGCTTGCTCAATTCTTAAGCGACTGCCCACCTACTCTCACAGTGCAACTGTTTAAGGGTATAGCTGATTAACTGGGGCTTGCCCATGTATGAGGTACTTGAACTGGTGTACAAGATAGGGATTCGCCCATGTGTGAAGTGTACGAGCTGACTCACCAGGAAGTTTTTTATTCCGTGAGGCATATGAACAGTGCGCGAGGACAACGGAAAGCGCGAGGAGGGGGGAGGGGGGATGGAGAAGGTACTTCAGCAAGTATGTGGCACAGAGACTGGAGGAGAGAGGTGTTTGCTCATTCATGCATATGAAATCCAATACCATAAGCACCGTGAGCTAATCGCGCATGCCAATAAACCTTCGATGAGAATGCGTAGCTTCACGAGTACAGCACCATAGATCTGTCGCATTTTAACTGCTGGAAAAAGTTGGTAAAAAAGAGCATTCGGATACCTCCCAATGTGCTGACTTGACGCCCGCTCTAAATGTGTCGAAATCCTTATCCGCTGAGTCAACGTTTTCCACGCGGACGCGCCTCCAACGTCGACGACGAAAATTGTGCTCAGTGCTGAAAATACTCAGCAATGCAAGGGAAATAGTATGAGATTTCACATATGGATGGCACCCTCTTCCTTTTCAAGAGTCGTGAAGGATCAATGAGACACAAAAAATGTTCTAAGGTAGGCACTAATAGCGATGAATGTTGTTACTCTAAGCTCAACCATCAACAGTCATGATCTGTTCTTAGCCAGTGAAGAAGTACACAGCCAGGTCCTTTCTAATTAACCTGAAAGGCTAATTCGAGTGGGCCAAGAAAGGCAGCATGAAATGCGCCTTTCTGCCCAGTTGATTAGGATAATTCAGTATCCAAACCAAATGCAAAAAAGAACCGATTAATGCGTGACGTACTTTGCTGAAAAGATCGGATGGTTCAAAGAATCTTCAGTAAAAAACCTTCAGTTCGATTCGCATCCGAGCAACTGCACAGCAGAGTTTACTTGCGCACCTTACAGCAACTTTGAACATAAATAGCTGAATCAGAAAGTGATGAATCGTGACGAAATAGAGACCTGCGGTTAACCTGTGGTGCAGGTTAAACCCCTATGATCCTGGCTTCGCAACTTCCAGCCACCGATCAGACATGCTTGCATACACATAGATGATTTTATGGGAAAGATGAAAATTCTTTCTCGGTGTATTGAGGTGCAGTCATCAGCTAATGTTGGCAAACAATCATAGATAACATTTAAAGAAATAATTCACACGGTTTTGCCATTTTCAAATCGTTTTGTTTCAGAAATGTTCCTTTCCCGGCTCTACATCAGAAATATGAACTCTCTTTGAAAGAATGTTTGTCTTTGAATCGACTTCATAAAAGTGCGATTAAATCTCAATAAGTTATTCATTCGTCACGTTCAATGGCTCACTACTCAACGCCATCCAGCCCTTCGCCACAGACGTCCCGATAACTTGCTCCTTTAAAAATTTCCGTAAACATAAAACGGTGGAAGAGAGTCTAAAATGTAGCTGACCATTCGATCGATCGGCAAAGATTGCATGTTGAAAATCACTTATGGTCTGTACACTGATGAAGGTGCAATATGATTGCTTATGCAGACATCACAACAGACTCAGATGCCTACAACTCACAAACTTAGTGAACTGAAGTGGAAATAGATCTATGAGCTCATTGTCTAGTGCAAATTATAATCACCACCATTTGGAACCGATGAACGGTATTTCCTCTAAGAAGCGCAAATCCATTGCAAAAAGGCTTATTTTTGGAAATTTTGAAAAAGCGTGATGGAATGGTCATCAACAGTTCACGAAAATAAAAAGAAATGATCCATATAGTTATGAGGTGCTTTACCTTGCAAATTGGCAGGAAGATGGTTCACCAGTCTTCTATTAGTTTGTCTCCTTTTTTGCAATGGGGGCGCTGCGTTCCTCCTTTGGTACTTAAGATTAATCACACCTCGTATTTGAAGTCTCCTTTTCCTTACAGGTGCTCTCTGATAATAATTTCTTTATGGACTATGTCTTGCTTTCCTAATCGGGTTGCGCCTCACGACCTTAAGAAGCGAAAACATGATATGATCCAAACAATGCAAACGAATATGCATACCCCTCTGCGTGATCAAGTCGACAGGTTGGTTCATTGAAGCTGTTTTCCAATGCATAACTCCAGCCACGAGCGTCCCCTGCTGATGTCCTATCAATGGTCCATTCGCCAATCCATTCCCAGCCTATAGCGAGTTCACTGTTAACAGAAGCAACAAAAGAATAATAATGGACAAAAGGAAGAATGCTGCGTTTGGATGTTGCAACGTGAACGTCGGGTATTAATTAGCATGAGAAAAATTTTGGAGTCTATTATCTTGCATGAACAGCCAAGTGTGTTCTCAGCTTAAGGGGCCAAGTCAATCTCAGTGATGTATAGAATGATTAGTAGCACGAGTTAAAAGCAAGAGGTAGGCCCAAAAACAAAGCCGAAAAACCGACAAAGGAACTGCAGTATGCCCATTATTCCCCAATAACACTGTCCAAAAAAAAATACAAATACAGATCTCCACCACTCTATGATTGTTTCCATGGGATATTAGTTTGCGTCGTACATATTGAGCGAAGCAATGAGGTGGTAGGGGGAGAGGAGGTGTTAACAAGCATTTGTGGACATATCACGCTACTGGGTGGTGGACTTTTGCTCGCCTCGGCAATGGCTAACAACTAAAAAGTATACAAAAATACACCAAATATAAAATTGTTATTCCGTTGAAAAAATCATCACCTTCCGCGCAGGCTCGATTGCGTTACATGAAGATAGCGGTTGCAGGGTTGCTCAGACAACTTCAGCATGAAAAAATCATAATGTTTCAGGATCAAAACCTTTCTAATCCCTTTACCACCTCTCATTTAGTTTCGAAGCTAGAAAAAAATTTATTCGGCTTTCTCAATTCCAAGAATCTGTTTCTTCTTTTCAATGATTCTTCTGCTTCATTTCTCTTACATTTGCTCCAGTCTATATAAGGCAGTCTCTTATCTTCCTTACATCTTAATAAAGGGTACCCAAAATCTACACTGATCTCACAAAGATCGGTTTTCATAATGCAGGGGGCCAGTCACGTAGGTGGGAGTCTTGTGCAGATTTGTACAGGTGGTAGCGTGGATATAAATGGCGAATTTCTGCAGAGTGTCCTACATCGCCTTTAAAAGTGGTCCGTTGCCACCAGTTTTCAATAGTATTCGTTGAAAATTCAACGTCACCGATACGTACTACAGCAAATTTAGAGATTCATTTAGGCGCCAGTTCTGCATAGCTTTCCCCAAAGATGATGAATCCATTCTAAGCTATAGAATAAGTCATTAGTGTAGAGACCACATAAGTGATTCAAGCTCTAGTTGTTTCTGTGTTGAAATAATCCCACAAACGGAAGCACGCACATCTACACACACATACAGCCGCAGCACATTCACTGCAGACAAACAGTGCGCCTTGATATTGGTCTTGCAGATGCTTTGATGGTGCTGATCGCGGATACCATTCCTTTCTTTCTCCGATCTTATGTTTCGTGCATTTTTTATTTTGCTTGCGAAATAAACATTTCGCAGCACAAAAAGAATGATCGTAGTAGAGAAATTTTATTGAATAAGCAAGCCTTGTTGATACAACAACTTAATGAGCTAGTGATCAAGTTGAGTGTCCCTCGACCGTAGCAACGTGCAGGATTCGCAAATTCCGGCAAGCTTGCATGATTGTATGAGATGGCTGCCTTAACCCTGTTTCTTGACATATCAAAAACATTAGATGTGTGGTGCGTCGATGCGATGCCAGAAAAATGCTCTTACGGATATCGGATTTTTGCACAACCACCGTGGAACCTCCCGTGACTCTTGAAGGTACCGTTTAATTTTCAGGTTTCATTTTAGACTGAAACCAGTCGAGTGTTGAGCAAGTGAGGACTCTCACAGTCGACATCTTGAGCAGCCGTTAGAATCTACAGCAAATCTAACCGTTACTACTAGCTGATTTTTGATTGTGGTCTAAAGACGACACATTTTTTAATCTTTGCGTGGTTTTTACCATGCAAGCAGCAAAGGCGAATTTTACCATGCAAACGGATTATCCAAAAAATAGAGACACGCACTAACAATGTTGGTTGATGGTGGAGTGGTGCTGTAAAGCTGCCATATATCATAAAATTTTAGCTCTCGCAGAATTTGGTACATCGCAAGGATGACCAATATAACTACCTCCAAGATTCCATGTTAAAAGAAAGTGGCATGCAACTAATGTGAGCATACTTTCCTCCCTATTTTAAAGAAAAAATTCCGCTGGCCAAACTTATTTATAAAAATGTGTACGCACAGATCGATCCTGACAGTTGTTTTCAATAACTTCACGGGAGAAGCAGAAGAAGTCATCCTGCTTCATAGTTCATTTCCTAGAACAATTCAGTGCAACAGTTTTGCGCTGCAATACATGTCAAGCGATTTTGTCAAAGAGGAACTGTATTCTGAATGGAGATATGAATCTGGCCAGGCTGCAGCATTCAAGCCTCAAAATTAGAACCAATAGCCCACCTTGAGGACACGCAAGATTCGTCATGATTTGTTCAGGAAGGACGACACCATCCGCATTCGTGTAGTTCAGAATCTTCCAGCCTCTATTGGTTCTTCTTTGTACCTCAAAGACCTCCTCCTCATACTCAATGCGGTTCGGATCCGGTCCTACCCACATCTGATGGCATGGTAAAGTCTTCCACTCACCCTGCAAATCTGCCTTTCAATTAGGTTCGTCTAAAGGCAGATGCCGACTGCAGTTGAAGAACAAGGATGAAAAAACCGATTCTTGTTGCAGTACCGAATGGCTTAATGACGCATTTCTTCGGCAACACAGACGTCACTGATACTTAGAAATGAGAAAAAGTCTTTCTCAGAATCAACTGAAAATCCTCAAGCTCCTATACCCTGAGGAACACCAGCGCGCTTTGGACGGCTTCTATCCTATTGTGCCCTTCTATACATCTTGAACCTATGCAGCACATCAAATGCCAATAAACGTTTAACATTCATTGCACAGAAGGGCAAAGGAGCTCACAACCACCCTCGAAACATTGTTGCTCATGGGAATTCAAGTCGGTGAACACAGCCCTTAAATCAGGGGAAAACAGTGATATGGGAAGGGGGAAAATGTGTTTGACGGTGACAGAAGACAGCCAAATTCTCCTTCACGTCGTTCCCGATTCCACTGTAAGAACAAACTTCAGACTCCTCTTCAGTAATCCCACTCCTCCTGAAACGCGAACTCTATGCGCCTCTCCCCATCCTTCCCTCCTATAAAGAACGCCGAGCACCCTTGTTTGCAAAACACTCTATACACTCATCTGCAAAACATCAACAAGAGGAATGTTTCAACCTTCGTTCACGACGATGTATTAAGAGATGGACCGTGACAATGATAGGTGGGGGAGTGAAGGCGAACATCAGAATAGCACAGCCAAATGACTGGAAGGAGAAAAATCTTAAACTTTCTCAGCGATAACAGGTTTTCATTTTTATCCCAACGTGAGACGGATGCTGATTCCGCAGAATATTGGCAAACATATTAAAAGGTCACTTCACAGATGGATCTTCTTCATATGCTACTGAAGCACTGCACCGACGTAGTGAATAATCGCTGGACCGTCACTAAAACTACTAAGGTGGGAATCGCAGGCTTTATAACGCAGCAGGTTTAAACTGATGATCTGTCACACACTCGCATTCTTATCCATATTTGCAATTCTTTTGATCGATAGCCGCAGTCCACACTCTCTCTCCATTTACTGCATCTTCCTAGTTCGCTATTTTTTCGTTATATCTCAGCAGTTTTAATATTCTCTTCATCATATTTATTTTACTTTCTTCGCAATCTTCTTTAATCTAAACTATTCGTTCCTCAGTTCTTAAAGTGTGTCCGGTAAAGATGGAAATCATGATCGTTTCTAAGTGTTTTAATTCAGCGTCACAAAACATCACGATGATGGTCCAATAATATTACGAAAAAGAGCACGCATTAGCCAAACACAATTATTCGAGCGACACACCAACATGCGCTACATAATGGAGGAGTCGTCAGCGGAATAAAGTTGGATGCGTTCACTGTTCTCGAGAATATTCGTTTGACCCATTTTCAAAGTCATCCACTTTCTAATTATAGTGATCAGTTTGTTCAGTGAAACGGCGTTCAAGTGAGAATAATGGAGGCTGCTGCAGTAAAATGAAACACTCAGCTCAAGATGAACGCAACGGCAATGGCGCACTGTCCCAAATATGATATCGTGATGAAAAGAATGAGTACAAAATGTAACGAAAAAACGGGAGAATTAACGGGGATCAGTGATGCGGAGAAAGCACAGTGGTCCTGAAATTCGGGCAGGGAAGAAATATCGACCTTGGCCTCTACAGCAAGAGTAGTCACAAACGAAGAATGAGATAAATCTGAATACCACCAACTACAGAACTTCAGTAGAGCTCCCTTGGTGGAAATTCAAAATTTACCTGGAAAGTCCATCCGTCCGGAAGTAGAAGCGCATTGGGATCCAGACTTATTGCCCCTGTTTCATCTGTCCATCGACAGCGTTCACCGCTTAAAAGCGAGACATCCGAAGACTGTTGATGTATTCGAAATGACAGTGGGCATAACATACCCATAACGAGTCCTCGATGGTTGCAGCTTAGGTAAAAGTTGGGAAACGCTTCCATGTAAGGTTGTTTATTCAATTGCGGGATGCCGTTTACACTCATTATCTTCTTTGCCGCCTCCCATCATAACACTGTATCAATTTCCTCCTATGTTATCACGAACTATAGCTGGGACAGCCCTTCTTGCATGAACTAAAAATAATTTTTGCTAGTTCTAACCATATCAGTGACCACATCCGCCCAAAAACTGGGATAATTTCACCACGTTTTCAAACGGTTATCGGCTTGATGCCAGGATGCAGAGGATTGCACTCCAAGGCCAGTGGCACTCTTAGTCAAGTGTTGCTAAAGTTGAGTTGGCAGCAATTCACAGCTTAAACAAAAGTATTCCAGCTTTTGAGCGCACGGATGATGTTCATAATAGAAATCGACAAAATTCACCTTGCTGTTTCCAAAAAACCAAAATTATTTCCCGGCGGATACTGGTAGGGTATTCGATGCTGAGTTTTGCAGCATTCGAATTCACCCAAAATTTCGCAGCGTTCGAAGACGTTGAGCTCAAAATCGGCGATTACTTCGGAAACTGCTGAGTCTTGTGCGCACTCTTAGAATGTCAAATACGCCGGAGTTTTATGCTACTAGGTTTCTTAGTATCCTAACTTTAAGCTTGATGGCAATTTCTAAGAAACTGACCGCTTATCACTTTCGCCTCCACCCCTTCATTTCCGTCCTTGAAGACTCAGGAAAATTCCCCACTGATGGTCAAAATGTGTTTCCTGAATGGATGCCCAATCATTAACGGGCCTGGATGGATGAAGGAGATAGAGTTTCGGCACTCCTTAAGGCTGCCAATTAAGGGGCGGTTGCCGATCATTAAACCGAAATACTTTGTGTTGTGCAAAATCTACATATTGCGAAGCTTGCACTCAGTCCCTCCCAAACATAGAAATATTAGTTTTCGCTGCATTTCAGACGCTCTTCATCCCCAACCCTTCAACAACTACCACCTCTATTCTGAAAATATTACTTAGCCTTCACATGCGCAAGCTGCATCATATTTATGCGCAAATTTCGGCCTCTACTCACATAAGCTACTTTCTATGTGAGCGCAAATTACACTTTCTCTTGGAGCTATTTGCAGTTCACACGACCACTTTCTCTGTTTGCATCCGAAAACGTACACCCGTAAACCCTACACCTACATCCTAATACATCAGTGCTCGTGGGTTTGACATAGCATGAATGCTGGGAAGCAACTTGCGCATGGTTTGAAGAAATACCTGCCATCAGAAGCGTGCCACCCAGCACCAAATGTGCTTAACCACTCGTTCTCGAAGACTTCAGCCATGTAGTGAATGCGTCCCGGTTCGATTGTTCTCTCCCAGTTAGTTCTGTGACATGCTTTGCCGAACCACATCCGCAATTCAAGCACAGCTGCGATCGCTTCTCCCTAAACTACGAATATGAAGCTAGCGAATCCAATGTCGGTACTATTTTAGCTGATCTGGATTTGAGGGGACTGCATTCTAAGAAGACGAGGTGCGAAGTGGTGTCGGGAAGAGAAGAGAATGAGTGAACAAATCTATGAATTTATATGGACATGAGTGTGCGATGGAGGGCAGTAGTTGAGGATGAGAATAGAGAGGAGAAATGAGTGAGAGGGGACAGAAGCTTGTGCGACCTCTCGTCACCTGATGTGAGGGTCGAAAGCACGAATTTACTGAAAGGCCTTTTCGTCATTTGCTCATGCTCTCTTACGTTCGTCAACGCTACCATAAACTTGAATCGCTTCGAAACCGCCAACATAGCTAACTTGCAACGTGAGCTTCACATGAACAAAAAAGAAGTACGACGAACACATGAGTTCTTCGAAACTCTATTCCTGATATACTATAATTTCATATGATCACCATATGTATTCACTCTCAAAGATAGGGGATTAACCCTTCAAAGACTCGCCGTTAATACTAAGAAAGCGCCAACTTCAGTACAGATAAACCAAATCCACCTTGGAAACATCAACGATTGCGACACACGGACATGACGAGGCGTACTAAAGCCTATAGTAAACTTTAAGGAGTATTTCAGCATCTTCTGAGGTTGCCACCTCATTATGACTTTACAACCGCACATTATTGATGAGACCATGGCAAAAATCAGTGTGATGTTTTACGAGATAATGCTCTGCAAACTGGTAGCATCCGATGAAGAAAACGATAATGTAGAAAAGTGTGGCCGCGAGATGTCAGTCTATATGATTCAGCGAAGAGCACAAATCGAATAAATCCGGTCACTCATCAAACTTCAATGAACTGTTCAATCAACAGTGGAAAGACTTGTTTTTTAAAGTGTAGCGTCAGTCTACGAGTACTTAGAGAGAATTGTATTTCACCTTGGAGGAGACACTCTTCATAACGACGGAACTCAGCTGTCCGGTAAATGTTCCCCTGCAGATGGCATCTTTGACGTATAAGATCTGCAAATAACATCAGTAAAATAAGTGATGAGGAGGTCCCATTCATGCAGGATGGCTACCCACTCCCCTTTGAAGGTAATATATTTCCACTGTTGCCGACCATCACTAAACGCGCGCCGAGGGTAACAATTTATTTATTAGTGATTCGGAATTCCAGACCACTATCAGTAACCTGTATACAGTGCTCATCACGCGAACTACGTTCATGTAATTCCCAAACACGACGTGTGTTCATTTAAAAGAGGTAAAGTATCAATGGCTCGCACGAGCGACTATTAACAACAATGAAATGTGGCATGGGACGTCATTATCAACGATGCTGCAGGTCTCAACGAACAAGTCAACCTTCGATCCCCAAAAATGAGCACAACTAAAAACTGTGAACCGAAACTGAGGACAATTTTTGGAAGGCATGATCAATTGTCGTCTTTGCATAGCCATAATAACCAACAATGTCTCATCATCGGTGCACTTCATGGTTGGACGTCGAAGCTGCTGGGAACACACATGAACACACACTGCACAGATACTATGTTATGTTTTTTCATGGAAAACACAAACGGCACGCAATAGTTATTATAATGCTCATAATTATGATGATGACTGTTACTGCTATAATTATTATAATGAAACATCTTCGTACTAAAGTTAGCACCACTCATGAAAAATATATCAAATTTTGTACCTCATTAACGCGTACTTTCGCATAAGCGATCAAATGTTCTCCATCATTCATCGCAATCACAACATCAGGGATCGACATTTCAGGATCGTGCGATATTGATTGCAAAAGTTTTGCGGCATTACTGACACATGCAACGCCAAGCTGAAACGCTATATTCCCAGTGCAATTCTTATAGATTCATCAGTTTGCATCAGCATGAAAAAATTTCGACTGATGAGTCTCTGCTTATTCCCCAATTACTCACCTTATCATCTGAGCTGATTCAGAAAGCGCAGTTACAGTATGACACCCCCGCTAATTTCATTCACTATGACCGCCAGCAATCACAACGAACTTTCAACATCGCTTTCAAATGAGCTTATCGAAAAAGCGGATTGGCCTTCGTATTAAATCATCCACCCAGCCAACCATAACTGAAAATATCTGCCATATTAAACTCTTCATTCGCAGATGTTCACTCCCACAGTCTCTGAGTATCACAAATTCCTTTACTTTCGTGGCAAAAATTCACCGCATTTTGATGGTGTTAACTCTTTTCCAGGAAGTCCTCTATTTTTAGTTCACTCACAAATGTGCAGCATGTCCTTATAGCTGGTTCACCTACTCTGCAATCCTGAATACCAAAAGGTTTTTCTACGTGGCAATTTTGAGGCCGAGGGCGCTGAGCTAACAAGATGGCGAGAAAGTTAAATAAGAGAAGGAACGAAGGATGAGAGTCTTTATCACTGCACAAGAACTCCTTCCTGGCCCTGCTCATCGGAGGTTTTCAAGAATCCGCAATCGAACACGACTAGCGGTTCTACATCTGCTACTACGATGAGTATTTTCTGTTTATTCATACTTGCGCACTATCTACTATTTCTGCCAGCACATCGAGCACTACCTGGCAATGCTAATTGCACTGCAACTGTTCTATTCGTTACTACTACTTAATGCAACTATTACTAATCACTACCACTGCCGATTTACTCCTTAACGTCAGCTATTATGCTATTCGAACTAGAAGGGTTTATTTCATGACACAGTGCTATTAATTAATGCTTATGAGCTATTTGCAGCTGTTGATACTACTCATTGACACTATTCACTGGTGCGATCATTTATAGACGCTACTTCATCTACGACTATTCATTGTGGCGCCTTTCTTAGAAAATTTCTACTGCTGCTGATTATAATGGTTACCAATAATACTATGGCATCTTAACAGTAGTGCGATATGCGACGAAAACATCAATAATGCAGCTACTAATGATGAAATTAGAGGCAATAAATAATATTAAATTTGAATTCCTGGTAGTTTTTTTGCGTGGACTTCTCAACAGGATTGAACGACGCTTCAGAGCTTCGCAGGTACCCGTTGCCGCTGCCAGTCACATATATACATATATACATATATATATATA
>QEWY01001161.1:43453-71943 GCA_006503575.1 Baylisascaris schroederi
ACATAGTTCATCTGCTCCTACTTTCTTACTGTAGGGATAAGCGAGATGGTTTTGTCCCAACCTATAATACCAGTGACATTCTCAATTACATGCAGTGACATGTATACAGCACTGCTGATAATATCACTTGCGTGCTACCGCGAATGGAAGGAGGAGAAATAAATGCTGTTAGGATTATAAAAGTCTGAACGGAACCTTGCATGCGAATAACAACTAAACCGACCTCGGTGATAGGATATCTCCTTGCGCTAGCGAACTTCAGCTTGCACAAATCGCCTACGATGTGATCAACTGTACGCTTAAAATCAACGTGACAGCAACTGTGAGAGGAAGCCGCAGAGCTGAAAAACATGCATTGCTTCACAAACAAAAAGAAAACTTGTTGGGGAATGTTTCGCGAAGGAGAACACGTTTTTAGGAGAAGAGAGAAGAAGGGGAAGATACTTCTTCCAAGCTAAACAGGAAAACAGCGCTAGCGCATCGGTGTAGAAATCCTAACCGGTGAATGTTGCGTTAGTACAGTGGACACTGTTCAGAAACTAAAACGAACGGACAGCCGAGTCGATGAAGACCGGCTGGATATTTGTGTCGTGAGTGGAGGATGGCTTGGAGAAGAAGAGAGGTGATGTGAGCACGATTTCAGAATGTGACGAAAACGGTGAACCAAAAGGCATGACGCTTAATTTGGGATCTCTGACCGAAGCAGGCCTGCGCACTGACCCTGTGAAATTCATTTCGGTTCCATTCAAATCACTGAGATATGTCAGTATCCTACCTTCGGCTCTCACCTATTCAAACTACACTTCAACTGCGAAAATCAGCTGAAATTCACATTTAAGGCGGTTGTTTCAAACGCCACTCTGTCCAAAAATTTCATTGCGCGTTCATCGACGTGATTGTGGAGAAGGTGGAGAGATTTTACCTTTCACAGGCGTGGTATCGAAACAACTGACATTTCAAAATTATCCAGATCAGTGTGATTTAAGGCTCCAAAAATCAATTCTAACATCAGCTGAGCATCGCACCATAAAAATTTTATGCTTACGGGTTAGGGTCTCGTTATGGATAACGTAGGATTGGAAACTCCATATTCATTATAAAAACCAATGAAGCTCACAAAATGGGTATGCCCATCTTACATGAGCGGTTGGCCTTCCGTTGGGTGATTTGAGCATCAGTGATGCATCTATGCTAAAGCAATAAAGTGCATAATGGCGCTTCAGCGTGTGCGGCTGTGTACACTTATTTTCCGTATGTCTTCATTCTGGAGTGATTTGTTAGAGTTCCCTATCATAAAGTTATTCCTGAGATATTTTCGACAAAATGATCATTGCGGAACCTTCAGCGGTTTACATCTTAAAAAATGGAGAAATTGCCGGACTGCTATCTTCATATCTAGTTCTATCATGAAAAGAATGGAGGAGTTTGCCGGATTCCTGCCGTGGTTGAAATGAAAAATGAACGGCGCTTAAGGAAATGAAAGGAAATCTTTCGCTTGCCATAACAGATCGGAGGTGGTCGAATTAGCCTTCAAACTCGCCAGTTCTTCCCCGCCCCTATCAAGACACGTTTTCACAATATCCTTAAGCGTCGGCCGAATTGAAAGATCCCTGCCAACAGTTTCATCGGTTCGTTGCAGCGAAATGATGCGTCTCTGCTTGCAAACAGAGCATTTGGACGTTTTCCCCGCTCCCTGCTCTCCATCATCAAGGGATGCAGCACTCACGCTTCACTCAGTAAATTCATACAGGGTATTACGTCTTCTTGGAACTTGATCTTTTCGGCTGATGGGGAGCTACAGGCAGGCTAGGAGGTGAAAAAGGACAAAAAAAGGAATGAAAGAAGAGATAAGAAGAATGAGATGCGAAAAAAAGCTGAAAAAAATGAATCAAATGTGGGATAAAACTACATAAATCAAGAAGTACTATCTACAAGGAAATCGTGTATCGATAAGTAGAAATAACAGTGGGCAGCAAATACCTCGAGTTAATGAAACGCAGTATCGTAGCAGCTCTTCTTATAGCGTCCACTATGCACGAAGAAATATACATAGGTCCTTCTCGTCTTGTTATAACCTTGTCGCAGAACTTCTGCAGTACTCTGCCCGCCTGAAACATAAATCAGCAGCATTGTTAAATGTGGTCCACTAATACATGCTGAACAACGCAGATGGACAGTATCTAGTTCACAAGCTAATGAACTGCAAAAACCACCTCAAAGGGTGGTCAACAAGATGAACGACTGCAACAGACTTGACGACAACCTGCATTGCAGTTGCAGACTGCTAGAGGTAAAGAGGATATTGCTTGTATTTCCCTAGATGCAAGAATATCTACTGCTCTCTCCCGATTCAGAGTAATTTTAACATGGTTCCATCATCTGCACTGATGCAAAAATAACGGAACCATCTGCATCTTCAACAAAGTTCTGCAACACTTACGGCATTTTCGCAGTGTCCTGAAGAACTCTAATAAGGCAGAGGTGGTCAAGATCACCGTAATATTCCGACATATTCGAACTCATATTTGGAGGAATCGGTTTGATGCACAATGAACAGTACATTCAGAAAAGAAAGATCCTACGGCAGATTAACCGGTGAATAATGATGAATATAGCACTCTTTATGAAAAGAAACTATGCTTCTGAATACCAAAGCTCATACATGATCAATGATGTTGGCGAGTCTCATCCTGGATGTGACGTCTTCCCAGATGCAGGGAACTTCACACATTGGCTTCAGATTCCCCCATGGCATCGCATAGTAGTGCTCTTCAGCAAACAACGGCATTACCTGCAGCACAGCCAGCTTCTTTGTTTTCTCAGGTTTGTGAAGAAACGAAATTCCACTGCATAACGAAATCAATAAATAGAATCGATGGGAATTTCCCCACTCAATGATGCTAGGAAATACTTTCAAAGTCCATTTATTACCAAACTGACTCAATAACGTTGCTGAAACATTTACTTAGGCAGTTATGAGTAGTACAGGTATTATTATTTCATTTGAACCTACTCTTTCGAACATTACCTCTGTGCAGCTTCTTCTGTCTACTGTATCGAAAATATTACACGCTTGTGATATTACAAAAGCAGCACTTACTACAACATGATGACACCATCAAGTCTACAGCTGCGTCGTTATGCTCCAACGGCGAGAAAAACCTCAGCAAGGGAGTCTTTCACATAGGAATCTACTACCGAAAACGTCTTCTACTTAAATAATGCCTTCGAATGAAGAATTTCTTCTGTTCTCTTATACAATGACGGAACATGCTGTTCTATTCCAGTCTTCTATTCAGTAGCGGCACTCCAGCTAAGGGAAAACGGTAATCGCAGCACATTTATGGTGAATGAGCAGCCACCATGCTATGGATTATCCGTAGAGCACTTGATGCGGTTGAACATGCAAAGGTGCAGCATAAAACCCCCTTTATATGTTTCGAAGCATAATCGCTTTGGAAGATTTGTGAGGGGAATGTGCACTACAGAAAAATCTCCTATATTCCTTTACGTGTTACTTAGGTTGTAGCTCTTCGTAACAAGGTGGAAAAGCGCAATGTTGAGGTGCTTCGTCCTGGTGGAGGGGATATTCTTGACAACATTTGCAAGCGGGAGGCTTATGAAAATTCGAAACTACGAGGGAGTTATAGCTGGAAGGGACTTACAACGTGGATTTCACGATGTCCCTCCCTTGGAAATACTAAAGTAGCATTTGAAAATAGAGAGGAAGGTGAAGATGAAAGAAATAAAGGGATTTCAAACGAAGAAGAGCACGACTGAATACAGTTGAAGATTTCATATTGGTGGGACTGTCGCTACGGCGATCAGCCATGCGACACTTTCGTCATCCCCAATTCCTCGACATATATGAAATCAAGATGCATTGTCTAAGAAGCGACTGACCGATAGAGTTTTATTCGTGCAAGACGGAAAGTTCTCGTAGAGAGGATTTCCAAATGGTCCAACCGATACACGAAAGTGAATATTTCTTGACCTTAAATAGCATTAGAAAAGTTCAACTGACGTTACAGTGGTTCAATATGAGGTCAACACTCAAAGACTTAACATTTGTTGCTTCCGTCTGTGCCGTCAGTTGTTGAGAACAACAATTAGACACATTTCAGAAGTAGCACGCAAATCAGCGGAATCACAGTGATATAAATTAGTTAGATAAAAGTTTTCTGGAAATTTGGAGTGTTAACTGGATTGACCGAGAGGTGCAGAGTTCAGAGGATGTTGTCGATGAAAGACGCTCTGCTACCGGGTTGCAGATTTATGAAAATTCGATTCAAAACATAACGACGCCTAAAATTATTGATGATGAGAAGGGCCGATAAAATCTCCGATAATATTTGTTACTGTAAGAAGAGAGTGCGAAATGCTTAAAACTTCGTGAGTATGTTGATAACGCACATGCATTGATCGTGATTTATGAATAACTCAAAATAATTAAAGAATAAATGACTCAAAATGCGACTCTGAAGATCGCTGTTAGCATTCATGAATTTACTGAGCGTCCTCAGAGTCCATATGTGTCAATATCATAAGCGTGTCACCTACACATAACCCCCCCTTTCATCGCAACACTCACCAACTTCCAGAGTGAATCAGTTATTCTAAATTCCATCTAAATTTTCAATTGCGTTCTGTCTGCTTTGAAGTCAAGCTTATTTCAGCAACCTCCGTTGGTTGTTTCATAAAGTTTGTGCTGGAGCTGATGCCTTTTGATCACCTTTCCTTTAAAGCCATCCGCATATAAAGCATCTAGAAGCCTACATGGCATGAGTTTCGCTTTCTTTCTTTTTACTCTCCACCTGTGCTAGAACAGGTTTAAGGGCATTAAATGGTTTATTTGAAAAAGTACAGTAAACAGAATGCACAGGCGGCGATTCATGCATCGTCCGGCGGGCAAAGTTGGTCGGTTGCTTTGTAATGATGAACACAGAAAATGAGCAAGTGGAAAAATTGGACCTTAAAACCGGAAATTTGCCGTGACATACCGCTCAAGGAGGTTATCCATGCAACCTCGGGATGAAATAAAGCACTAACTTCAAATTCGGTGGTATGTAGTTGGCGGCATAGAACGTCGTGAAAAGCAAGTACGGATGACGCCTGTATAGATGACTGATGAACCTCCAATCTCCATTAATTTCATCACGTTCTTGCTTATCTTCCAGACCGAGATGTGTGCCACTGCAGAATGCGCCATGACCGAATTCATCAGAGAATTGGATCGTGATCAAAGCACGACCAACAAAACTGCAAGAAGACCTCATAAGGAATGCGCGTGATGTTTGCAACGCATTACACCAATGAGGCCCCTTTTTTTCAGGCATCCTACTGCGTTCCTTGGCGATCAACTAAACATATATTACGTTTGTTGGTGGAAGTCTATAGACAACAACACCGATCAGCTGCACTACGAAGGTATTAGTTGCGGTGTTTGAACAATGGAAGCAAATGCGGGGAGAAAGCGCGAGTAGGAAATGCAGGAATAAAATGATATTCAACGTAATGTCTCAGAAGAAAAAAGCAGAGGATAGGATGTGGCAACTCAGCTGAAAATTCGTTGGAATATTACACAGTGAGTTAATAAATGGTATTTTTCTCTCGTGCATCAAATGTAACGTCCCTGAATATTTCTTCAAAAAAATCAAAGTCTTCTCCAAAACATATCATAAGACGCCAAAGCCTTCTTCGAAGCTACTAGATTAACCAATTCCATCGTATATACTGGTGCCTCTGAAGAACACCATTCAGATGACATCAGATGATGAGGCCAACAAAGAACAGCGAAAAAGTTGATTATTACATAGGATCCTTTCCGATTCCATTAAAAAACGTTTTTCCACCTCCTGCTGCTTCTCGCTTTCTCATTCAGAAGCAAAAAGGAAACGACTGAATGACAAGCAAGGTGGAACTATTGATAGTCGTCGAATCTCGACCATGAAGTTAGTATATGTAGTAATCAATGATGAAGTGAAAAAATTAACTAACCAACTTTCATTGCGGATCGATGTTTGATGCATACTTTCCTCCATAGGATCATCTTTAAAGAAATTCACATACGCAGGACCGAAACGTGGCAGATTGCTGCAAATGGATAGAAATCGCATGAGACGAAGGTGACAAACCCAGGAAATTCACTCGTTCAAACTTATGGTGCTCCGTTCGGTTTCACTGACATACGATCGGAAACGAGAGACAGCGCAAACGAACAACTATGCAAAGTATACGATGCTAAGATGGAACAGGAAAGAAAAATTAGGCACATATATGAATCAGTGTTGCGCTCGCAGACATCTTCCGTCTATCGATGAGGTTATTATGCTTTGGCATGGGGCAACAAAGCTGCGGGCTGAGCAGGCGGCGAATTCTCAGCGAAAGAGGTTATCTAATTGCATGAGGCCGAAATATTGTTCCACCTCCCTAGTTCATTGCCGACACCGTGGAATCAGATATACGATAACACACGAATACCTCAAGTACGTTTGCAGGAAAAGGTGTTAAATGTATATCAGTGGTAGAATAGACACTAAACAATGCCTACGCTATAGCAAAACTGTTACCATGGATAGTCGTCGTTCGCTAATTTGCAACGGACATCAGCCAGTTTAAGTGAAGTTGTTGCGTACACTTCACTTTCCAGTTGGCATCCGATGACGATGCCTAGAGTCACCTGAAATTAACAATTACGCCTTCAATGTTATTCAACGCTATCCTATCCACCGTTCCATGTCGCTTTCTGTGCAAAAAAGTGGCGATACTCAAAACACGATGCATGACTACTCATGAAAGGTTCGGCATAGGAGACTACAGATAAGGATATATATTTTAGAATAATTACATGGTGTGGCAAATCCGGCCAAATGATCTTTTGTACTATGCGCTCGTCGATAACAGTTGATCTTTGGACAAGATTTCGCGCTTCCATTGTGCGTGTAGTAGCAATCTTCTCTCCCACCTGAAAATAGTTCACGCATCTTCTTCACGGCATCACTTTCAATTTCGATGTCGAAACTTTTATATTTAACATGTCATCGCAGAAGTGTACACGTCGGTGTGAGCTGTTCTGTGACCAATTCATAAACACATCCATCGAAAGGAAGCCTCAGATTTAACATAAGACACGTCCGATTGTCTGCTAGAGAATTCGTAAGACCGTCGTTTGCAACAACGCTTCTTAGTACCTTAGCAGAAACTGCCGATCACAGCTACGATTACATGAGAATGCAATGTGCGGTGCTACATCAGCTTATAGCCATTTTGCTTGCAGAACAATCATAAGCCCACCTTTCACATTCACAATCAATTGATTTACAGCCTGGTATTTGCTTCAAACGTCCCGTCAAAACAAATGGAAGGACTTGAAGTTGTTCAAACAAAGTGCTCCGATGGATGACAAAAAAGAACGTAGTCCCTTGGATTGCTATCTCGATGACAGCACAATGGCGGTTATTATTCCTTATTCTGTTGTAGAAGAGGTGAACGCCCCGCAACCGTCACAGCGTGCATAGTGAAACGGCACTCTCACAGAGAACGATGGCACCCTGGCTGCGAACCGCGAACAGAGCTGAGCTCCTACCTCACATTGTGCACGCACCACTAAGGTATTCTACACTCTGCAAACGAATACTAAAACACAACAGAAAAACTTGAGAACTTGCAGTAGAAACATGCAATTTATCCATCATTCAAGTGACAGTGTCAAATAATGTCCCCATGCAGAATTTCAGCTCGAAAGGGGAAATGCATTTGTTGCATGGGCCATCGTTCCCTGCAATCTTTGAATAGCGCAGCACAGATGACCCCTCCAGCAAATGCACTTCCGTTCTTTCGATTGATGCCAAATTTTGCATGCGGCATGACTTGGCATTCCGAATTGAGTGATGGAAAAAACTGCCTCTTCATTCTACAAGTTTTCCAGTTTCTGTGGCGAGTGTCAGCGATCACTTGTAGAGTGCAGAGTACGGTAGTGGTGCGTAACTGCAGTTCTGCCTAATGAAACTACGATACGATTTTGCGAAACGAGGTATAACTTCATTTAGCGCCGCACACCCACATTCGACTCTCTGATGTTCCCCTAAAAAGCGAGCATTTAAATGTAATTCTAGGCAGCATTTACTTTTATTCCAATATGTATGACTTCCAAACCCTGAATACCGCTGAAGATCATCGATTCTCCGTTCCATAAATTTATTCCCTCTTTTCTGATCCTTAACATTAGGCTCCAAATGGAAAACCACGAATGCGTTGGAAAAACTTTGAAGCACCCTGTAACTTCGACAGCTGGAAAAATACTAAATTTGATGAAGAACCCCCGCCCTAGCCAGGGCCTTTTGATCAAGAAAACGTGTTTGGTAGGGACGATGCAAGAGAGGGGATTGCCTGTCGAGGAAGGGCTTAGCGTTTTGTGCCAGGAATTTTGCACGTCACCGTTATAGAGAACAGCGGAAAAAAATTCAAAGTGCGAAGATGTATAATGCATCACTAAGGGATGGCGTTTCTTCATTGCGCAATAATGCCAATGTCATGATGTCTCAAGTGTTAGAAAATGCTTTGGAATGCATGGCTTTAACCTTCGGAAGCTGCTTTTAAGTTGCAAAACGTTCCCACACCTGACGAGGGCTACGCGATGGAACTCTTTCTGTATCTTGCAAGTCAGGAACGAAATCCTCCCTGCCACAAGGAAACATGTAGGTAGAAGATCCCGCCCTAAGTACCTACAGTCAACACTTTGAAGGTTCGAGAAAGGCATTTCTGAAGTCGATAAACGATGGTCTAAAGCAGACTGTGGACGATTGAATGAGCATGCTTCGTTAGCCGTTATTGGTTAGAAGCGCTAGCAAAAGTTACCTGCAGTTGTAGTGCCACCACGGTAGCTGCTTTGCCGCCCGCTTTCTTGTGTATCTTTAGTACATCGCTCGTCAAGTGGCAAATTTCGTGTATATCGACCTGAACAAACAGAATCTTGAGTATTTTGGAATGTCTGTAGCCATCTTTTGTCTGGTCTCAACGAGTTGTCAATCCTCCTGCTGCAGTTGAATGAACATTCACTGATTAGTAGTTAACCGTTGGTTACGACTTACACCGAATTGGCTAATTCCATCTTAGTCCCGCTATTCGACGTTTTCATCATACGTTCACACAACAAACGTTCACACTGCGTTACAAAATTATTTGAATATTTCTTTAACGACATGTCACTCATGTTGAGTTCTTTTTGTTTGATTTTTTAACTCGATAAGCGATTCTATTTGCATTTAGTTCAGCTGTGTAAGTCACTGAAATCTTGCCCGTTCTTGATAAAGCTCTTATAGGAAGAAACCTGCGAATAAAGGAACCATATATTACTGTAGCAATCAGAGGCTCTGAAAAAATCCCACGCTTACACGCTTTCAGCTCTTGAATGGGGAAAGCCTATCTCAATGGAATTTCATGAACATTGCTTTTCATTTCGTTACTATCACACACTCTAACTATATGCTCAAAAAACCAGATGATATCGCATCTGCTCATCGAAATCTTAAGTGGTTTGTTGCGGGGAAACTGGGCAGGGTCACATGGGCTGCGCTTCCCCACTCTGACCCACTATAACTCGACGACAGTAAAACAGGGGAATAAGTGTTGAACTTCGTGGCGGTTCTCGCCACAAATGAAGCTATCGGTTTACTTTCGTCTTTCTTACTGCAGGTCGCCAGAGGCGATAATTTCTGCCTTATCGCTGCGCTGGAATTTTCTCAGCGGCAACCAGCAACAAATGCGAGAAACGAATTTCAGCTGAAACATAAGGAGATGAAGAAAGACAGGGAGTCATGTACGACAGATTCAAGGGGGCTACTTCAGGTACCTCAGAGCAGACCGAGATGATATTGCACGGCAGAAGCGTTAACTCTGAATGCGGAGATGGGCTGTTAGTGAATAATACCATGCTGACCTTAGCGACATTTATGTAGCTTTGAAAAGTTGAATCTGCAAAGCACCTCACATTTCTTTCGTACCTACGGGTAGCTTCAGTTCAGCAACTAGCAAAGTCAGGTATGTGAAAGTTTATACGCATGTTATATACCTGAGAATGATCCCCTCAGACCAAAGCTGCACCATCATCATGAAAAAACACACAGCAAGGACGCCAAAAAATTTGGTTCCATTTTCGATGGGTATTTTGCATCGACTGCTTTGCAAGAAAGCAGTCTTTATAGAAAGCTTTATGCGCCATCGAATCAGTTGAAATATGGATGCCTTGTTGTGCAAGTGTCATTATTTCTTGGCGACTCATGAAACTCAGCTGATCTGATAAGGAAAACTGTAAAAAGCGCACATTGTGGCGGGTCTTCTGACCTATCTGCCCACTTGTTTCTCCACGATTTATGACAACATGTAATGCTTCGTACTGAATGCATCAATAAACTAGAAGTCTAATATATTGCAAATTTTTTGTTAAAAATATAATATTTGTACTCACGGAGGCATACGGATATCATCCTCCAACCGTGAAGTGCAATAATACAACATTAACCTTTAATAACCGTAAGAAGCGTTCAGATTTGTCAACAAAACACTGCGGTTCTATATCACAGGCAATACTCACAAACAAATTTACGTGAAGACAACCCTATAGTGACCTTTCCGAAGAACTTGAAGAGAAGATATGCAATGCCTGCTTCACTGATGTTAGACAAGCACAAACAATTACCACAATGCTGACGTAGCGAGGTGACATATCATAACGTATGTCATTATTGCCCCTCTGGTTGATTTGCTGCGAACGAATGCCGTCAATGGCTGGTTGCGCATGAAGTGCGATCCCTTTCTGATCGAGATCCACCGTTTTATAGACACCCATTGAAACCTTAAGATAAAATCTTTACCGAAAGTACGCTGATAATAACTAATATGCGGCATTTATCGTTTAAAAAAGTTTTCATTGCGAATCCCTCACATGCACCTACAGAGTAAAAGTCGCAAAAAACGGAAGCCCGAATCTTTTCATCACTAAGAGCCCTTATCGAAAGGCTTATAGTTATGAAACGTGGAAACGTTTCAAGCAATGGCATGAAACACCATTAACCAGACGCCCCATTAAAAGCTCTATGAGCACATTAATGCTTGTAGGAAGGAAAATCCCAAGAGAGAAACAAAGAAGTAAAACAACACAGGAAAGTCGAGCACTACCATTTAACCTGAGGCCATCTTGTAACGACGTACCGTCTTTCCAATTTGCACTCTCCGTTAATTCCTTCTTGAACAGTTTTCAAAAGAATGCCATATTACGTTTGAGAAGAAACCCTACAAATGGCTCTCTCAAGAAGGCCATTCTATCAGTTATCCTCCCGTATCATATCAAGACGCTTTGGAGCATATTCTATGAGACTGTCAAATCAGTGATGTCTATGGAAAGTATGGTGCCGCAATTGACCTTTTTTTGCGAAGAACGATGTTTTCCTGGAGACAAGAATATTCCTTAAATCGAAAACCAAATACATAACGAAATCACAAAGTTGGACCTTGGCGCAAAGGGGATACATGTGCATATAAGTCTCCTATCGCAAACTTTGGTGATAACAAACAGAAAAAAACACAGTGCAGTCATAACTCGGAACGCCTCTTGCTGAAAAAGAAAAGAGAAAAGTTTTCATTCGTTAATGCAGATTTGTGAAAAAACGTGGTGATGCATTCGCTTATCCGATTCTCAAGGCAGTCCAAAGTTGCTCGCAGTGGTGACAACAGTTTTCGAGATGAAAATAATCACTGACCTTAGTTGTACGCTATTTCAGTTGCGAATCGCATTTACTTGCAGTGATCTTGGTCTTCAACAACTCATAGTCTCTCTCCCCTCCCTCTTTTCCAGCCCTCGTGACATTCTGAATGCCAGGCGCCTCAAATTGTGGAAAACAACAACTCAAAGCTGCTGCTGCAGATCTTTGGCGTTCAATAACTGCAACTGTTCAAATTCACTTTGGATTACTCGGAGTTGAATCGCAACAACGGCAGTATCAGCTAGGAAAACAAATCATTAGGCTCAAACGCTGCACCAAAGATGGCACTAATACTTTGGCATTCTTAATGAAAGAAATCGGAAGCTATGCGAATGATTACAGCGCAAAAATTTTGATGCTGAGCTTAAAAAGTTCCACACAAATTCATAACAGTGAAGGAAATCGAATCTCCCGATATTGCATCTAATTCAGATTATAATTTGACTCAGTTTTTTCATGATATGGGACAAAGTGAAATTTTGCGGAAAATAATATGGTGAAGAGTTTTTCGACATTCCCTAACTGTGTACTATCAGAAAAAAATAAGCAGACTCCACCATACAATCTCACAAAACATTGCTGCAACACTGGGCCAATGGAGCCTTCAGTGAAGTTCAACGTCGTTTACAACATCAACGTTACGATCTGTAGTAGAAAGAATCTTAGATTGAGAACAAAGAAAGACCCGATGATGGAAGACGATATGAACAGCACGACCTTTTCATGAGAAATATATAGTTCCCACGGTCTAGATGATTAGGCAAACGCACTAAGGTCCTCTTCTAGAATATAGGAATCGTGATTAGACTTGTGAACTGGAAAACAAATTATGAGAGCATCAGCAAATAGCCTAATGCGGTCGAGAATATCGTCGCAAGCATCAAAGCGGGACAGAAAACTTCCTATTGGAGCTTCAAACCGTCCCGACTCCCATCTCGGGAGTTTTGTTCATATGGAATGCTTCATTTCGAATCAGTTGCGAATTTTGCGAATGAGGTGCGTTGACAGTGATGTCCACTGAAAAACAACCGTATCCGACTTTGTTGCGGTCAACCGAAGCTCTACTTCCTCACCTTTGTTGACTTCAGTAAGCGAATTCAAGCGAATACGAAGATGAAATCATATTACGCTATTCTGAACGAACTCAACGGCCATTGTTTAAGAGTGTCGGAAAAATCTGGCATGGCCAATGAAGGAATCTCAGATACTATAGTAAACGCCTCGTTTTGACGGGTAACGCATCTGGGTTACGATGAGTTGCCCGGCGTTTCAGCAGCACAATGCCGCAATCGAACGGTCTTTGAACCTCCTCCCAAAAATGACACCACCAACTTACTCTTCCAATTACCTCTTCTTCGATAGCTTAAACCAACTTTCGTTACCTATGCAATTCATGGGGATCGCAAAACGTTCTATCGGCAATCAACAATGAAATTCAAATTACGAAAACAAACTCAACAACAAACAAGAAAAAACACTGACAAAAAACGTTATGCAATTGTGTCTCCACTCCAACCGGAATACGCCGCTTTAGTGAGGCGATATGGTCGCAACGCCATGAGGTCGACGTGAGTTATTGCGTTGAGACGCGTTTCAACTGCTCGTCTGTAGCAGCTGGATAATCCACATACCGCTACAATCGACTCCACTATTGTTCCCTCTTGGTGACAAGAGATTTCGGTACCGCTTTTCCGTTGCAAACCCCCCTCTTTGGTTCCCTGAGTTGCAACACGAAATGACCAAACGAGCAAACCTCCTCTAAGGCGTTATCGGTGACTTCAATGCGGTAACGAGAGCATTTCATAGAAGGAACAAGAAATAAATTAAAGACGCCAGGTTTTCACCAACCAAAAAATGGAAATAACTTTCTAACGCTTCACAACGCAACTAGAACTTAGTAACAAAAAGTCAAAATTCAGAAACTCGGAATGCTTCCGGCGAGATTCCGGTTTATTCTGCAATTTTATCTTATCGGGGCCAAATGATGAAGCGGAAACTGGATTATTCTTTACACACAGCAAAGTTGAGTGAGTTAGGAAGGGGATTGCAGCACTCACGAAAGTATGCAAGTAGAATCTGAAGGGAATAATATAATCCAACTTAGGCACCGAATAAAAAATCTTTCATCGTTTTCAACCAGACGGCCATAATCACGAAGAAAACATTTTCCAAAAAAGTTGATTTTAACAAAGAAAAAAACATTCCAGCTGCAAAACTTTGCAGAATGTTACGTTTCTGGGTTGAATAAAAAGCAGTTCCAACAAGAAAAGCATATTCGCCATATGTGAACATGCAATAAATATCACTGCTATCCTATATTGCAATAAACAAGAGGCAAAGAAATAATTATGTGCACGTCGCGAAAGAGAAAAGCCACATGATACGCACTGCCCATAAAATTTCTATTTGTCACCGGTTAACGTATATGATGTCTTGTATCGAAAGATGAAGAATCTTATCGATAAACAGGGGACTCTTGATAAGGTGCTCTTCATAATGCTGCAAAATTTATAAAGTACTACAACAAAAATTGGATCAACTTCAAAGCACAGATTTTCCACAAGACCCGAACCTGCCTGTGCGCCTTTCAGTCTCATCCTGTTTCGTCCACCCCTGGAGTCTCCGAGGATTTAGTTCAAAATTTCTTCTCCTATCGGTACTTATGCGAAATTCCACGTCCTTCAAGAGTAACAAATTATCTAAGTAGGAACGAACGAAAAGGGAAAAGGAGAAGGACGCACGCTGCAGTGAAAAACAGGTGCGTCTGAGAATGTACTTGCCATCTGCTCCCATCGCTGTGTGAAACTCCCTGAAACTATTTCCATCCGTAGCGAGCACTACATCAATCCCATTAGTGATGCACCTCCAATTCAATGAGATGCTTAATGCATGCGAAAAGACCTATTTTAACTTTTTATTCTGTCTTCAATCATTTTGTTCCTCATTCGATTCTTTTCGACTACACTACCTGTGTTCGCAATAACGATGCTTCAATATCGTCGCTTTGCAACCAACATGTGCCTAGGATTCAGAAATGAGGAGAAACACACCAAAGTGCTTGGATAATCGAAACTGCGTTGAGGAAATGACCTTGAGTGAGGCGCCGACCGCTCGTGCAGAACCATCAGAAGAGCAAAGCGGAAGCCACTTGTTAGAAAAGCAGTGTCCCGGTGAGTTGTACAAGTGGCCCAAGCTGCAGATGAAAGAGCCGATCGGAGCGTCTCTCATTAGTCGCCGATATCTGTAAACCTGAAATGCGAAAAAACAGAGAGCATAATATAAGCTGCAAGTAGGCGTATTTAATCCACTTAAGATGCGTGGCGGAGTCGAAAGCACTGCACTTATAATATGCTCCACCTCACTGCAATTCGAATTCAGTCCTTGACAACAAAACACTTTTTAAGTACACAAGACAGTTAATCATTTACTGTGTTTCAGCTAGTTCAGTGAATGCATCTGACCTTCAAGTGCTGTTGCAGGTCAACCACTGTAGCGATATCTTGCGACTAGATATGCGGCTTGGTGAAACCTCGTGAGCGGAAAAAGGGGAAGACAAGAATATGGCCTATATAAAGGGCTAGAAGTCTTTCAACACCGTTCAAGCGCAGCAACTGAACGGTGATGCTAAAACAAAGGTGGTGGGAAAGAGAATTTCCCAAGAACAATATGGTGAAATTTTTATTGAGTGCTAGGGAGAGGTAGAAGGAGGGGTAGGACACAAGAAAAAGGAGAGACGCGAAGCAGGAAAGAAGAGGAGATGAAACTCGTCGCAAGCCGCCAAAAACATTATACGTGTTTTTGAAACCTCTGCGTTGGCTCGGTTGCACAAACTCTTTCTTACGAGAGTTCTTTGAAGGTGAATCTTGTGCGATAACAGAAATGACAAATTACTTCACTGTACTGAAACAAAAAGAAATGAAAATGTTTCATTTCATCCCTTTGGCTTACTTTTCTAATAAAAGAACTTCAACTGCTTGGAACGGGACTTAAATTATAGCTATCGAAGAACTTCGACAACAATTCGGATGAAGATATGTTGTCAAGTGTTTGGATTCAGTAATATTTGATTTCACAAATCCTTCAGTCATCTCAGGCAAAGTTTCGGCTTATTGAGTCGAAAAGTTATTCCAGCAAGAGCTAATAAATATATCTTAATCAATATTGTTGAATATCATGCGCTGGCGCATCGGAACAGCAGTTAACTGCATAACAGTTCTCAATTGTTCAATTGAGAAAGCTTCGAGAAATAATAAGAAAAATCGGAGATTATAATAATGTGACAATAAAATGATTTGTGTGAGAGAAACAGAAGTTATCACAACCACCACGTGATTTACGAGTTTCATATATCATGCTGCTCCGAGACAGCTTTGAAATGACGAAGTCGGGACCCTAATTCTGTACTCTAAAACCCTCACTTCGTCGTATGGTGAAATTAATTTTCGTGGTTATTCAACTGACAATGAATATATCACAAAATAAGGTAAGGAAACTATGGAAAGAACACCTTAAATTCAAGTGACATCCGTGAGAGGCATCGCAACGACTTCTGAAAGGTGTGGGAGAACAGCCGGCGCCAGGATGGTGCATTCCGGGAAAGCTTCCAGCGGCATTTCCCATCCAGAAATATTCGCAAAATCAGTTCTCCTTCAGCCGGATCCACGTCGCGAACTGCTTCGACGTAAACGCGCACCTTTAATATAGAAGAGGTACATAAGAATGATCAAAAGAGGAAAAACCGCGGACTCAGTCGAAGTGAGAAGATGAATAGCATGCCACCGTGCACTCACTACAGACTTCGGTACGCATGATACAACTACCTCGAAGAATTGTTTTATTACCTGTTGGATAATGAACTGAGAAAATGCTCCCTTAAAAATCACATTTTTTCTCTTAAAGATATCTTACCTTCCACTCAACATCTACTTTTCCCGTAAATAGTCACTCTCCAACATTCTAAAAGATCAAATCAATATTGAGGTAAAGCGGGAAGAAGAGTATCGAATGAACTGACAACAGTGCATCGATATAGACATCAATACTTACAGTGAATGACTGCACTTTGTCTGTGATATCTGCGGAAGCACGCACGTCATTCCTTGCAGCTGCATTTCCATGTCGAGACTGCACCATCGAACGCGGTGAAACATAAGCGAAACTACTGCTGACGTCGGAAGTCCAATCACTATCGCCTTCCGTCACATTGAGTGAATCGTCGGAATGCTCATTCGCCTGCAACGGAAGATCAGCACTATAGAAAAGACCTGGGTAAAATTCATTGAAAGTGACTCAATGAAATACAACCGACGAGTGCTGTGATCTAATAATATAGGCGGTATTGAATAAATGGTGCTGTCGCATCTGCTTTACGGATACGTTAGTAACCCACCAACCCATAAAGAGTTTTGAGAAGCGTTAGCGAAATAGCCTACGGTTGTTTCATCCTCAGTGGTATGCACTATGCATTTTAAAAGGCAAAAGGGTTTTACCGAAAATAGCCACTAACAATTCTTGCAGCGTCCTAAAATAAAATAACTTGTGGAAGAGCCGTTTGTGTACCGCACTTCCGTTGCTGGGCTCCTTAAGCTTGATCTGTTTTTTGAGTTTTTGTAAGCTTGCGCAGTATCCTAAGCCCACTTATGTGCTCGTCGAAGAACCTCAATCAACGTTACGATCAATTACAAGGATAAATCTTATTGAGGGCGCGTTCAACGGTCAGAGAGGAATCTTCAGTATTTGTTGAAGCAGTGAAGGAAAAATTTAAAAGATTGACCATTTATAGCGTAAGACTATACGTTTTTGAGATCACAACAGGTTTCAAAATTTTTCTTTCTTCATTCACTTTGCTGGAGAAGAATTCCCCATCCACTGATTTTGCACTTATTTCACTGTTTTTTCTATACAATTCCTCGGAAACGTTCCCGCACACAACGAGCCACTTTGATCGCCAGTCGGCACAGACTGCAAAGTGACCATAAACACAGAAAAGCAAAACAGTGAAACCGTTTAAACGATCGAATGAATTAAGAAAGGGATGAGTGAATGAACGCTCATGTTTGAAGAATAAAACCGTATCAATCGTGTAATAGTCGGTAATAGCCAAACTGCTGAAATTCAGCAGTATATAAGACATATATAACAAGCCGAAGTTCACACCGGAACATGGTTGCATTTAACCTCGCTTCAATGTCTCTCTATCCACATCGTGCTCTCCCTTTCCGCCCTCCTAGTGCCTATGGACAACAATACGATGGTTAAATTTTCCAAAGCAGATCAATATTTCTATCGCTTTCATTACTTGATCACTGCCTTCCCAACGTGTCTTCATAAAATTAGATGCCAACATTAAAGATGAAACCTCAAGAGAAATTTTAGGAAAAGTGGAAGCCAAGAAGACGCAATTGAAATTCGGGCAAAATCAGATTTTTTATAGGTCGTGGTCGCAATGGCATTTCACTCCGACACTCTTAGGAATACTCAACTCACTATATGTTTGAAGAAGTAAAGAACTCACGAGGCACTCAATTTGATGCACTTTTTCCGATGACTGTCTTGCGATTGAAGTTGCAGACTCATTTGCACTCCTCCGACGCCCAATTCTTGATGATCGCCATCTCGACAAAGTTCCGCTTCGGGAAGGAATGTGAGAACGCACCTTCCAGAAAACACGTCTAGCGCGACGCTTTACGCGGTCTCTCAATCTATTTCTATGACGGTTTCGGCTCACAGAGCTGCTTTCTTCAGGAGTGGATTGCCCGTTTCGGAATTCAGCGGTCTTTTCGTCCACCTGTGCATAGAATCAATTTTGGCAGCTTCGTATCCATGAGCATGACTGGTGTCACTGTTGTGACTGATATCAGTCACAACAGAAATTTATGTAGCACTGGGTTCCTGACCTCTCATGGAAACAAACTGCTAGCTGCTCTACATGACCTGGCAATCAAGTAGCCTAGATGATCCATAAACGAAAAGCTTGGTTAGTTGGAAACATCAGTACTTTTAAGCACCAAGAAGACGTTCTTGCTTTGAATCCGTTAAGTATTATCCATTTCTTCTTCTCTTTCTCAAGTTTTTCCTGCACAATGCTCATTTTAGTTTTATAATACTAAATACTTGCGTTCCTATCATGCTGCATATGTATTGTTTTTGCTCGTCTTTCGTTATTCATTTCTATACAGGTGTTACTACGAATTCTTAGAAATTTGTGTACGACATAGGTGCTATACAACTAAATTCAGTTCAATCCAAATATAGGTGGCACTCGACAACGAATAACCGACAAACTATACGCTGTATAAAAAAATTCTTTTAAATCGACCGAGATAATCCTATTTAGTTAATTAATCTGTCCAGATAAAAAAAAACATCCGCACGTATTTCGATCGTTCCGCACTATTCGCTTGGGCTACACAGCACACAGAATTGACAACAGAAATCAGTTACATGAAGAAATGTGCGGTAATAGGTGCATGAAATGATGGCACTATATGCACCTTTCACGTCACTTCCAATTAAGCACTCCGGTTGGACAGTTATTTCAAAGGCAGCACACCATATGCGTTTTCCAAATGGTTCTCTTAGGTTTGATTATATCGACGTTGAATCATCTGATTTCGAATTTGAGATACGAACGAGATAGAGACATCGAGAAGAGTCACTCACAAACAATTGACAGATGTTCTAAGGGCTGCCATTCGGGCAGAGCTGTCAGTTGAGGCACAGGAAATGCAATCACCCCACCAAATGGTGAACAGCATGATGTCCAGGTTCAACGCAGCCATCTAACGCATATTTTACAATATGACAGCTGTGTGCAAAGCGATGCAAGTGATGAGGCGATGCAAGTGATGAGGCGATGCAATTGACGTTAGCCTGCACAGGTAGACGAAAGGGACATTGTAGAAGATAAAATGCTTTCGTTAAGATGGAGCAGGCTCTTAGCCCCTGCTTTCAAGAAACGCAGAACCCACGAAAGCAAAACTGAAGTTATTGAAGACCGCTGCTGCAAGTGTTGGGCCACTAGTTTCAGCCTTACAGTGTTATTACCGACATCTGACAGAGCGACACCTTATATTACCGAATTCCCACAAAATTTGTGAAAGATGCATCAAGACTTGTGTGACGATTCCGTCGAGAGATAATGGTATGCAAAAGCTCGGCAACAAAAGAAGGGGAGAAAGGGAGTGGTGATGTTTGTAGTTTGCTAGTGGATAAATGGGAATAAAGTCACCTCACCTTCTCTAGTACTTATATTGTGTGATGATGCATCAGCACATCGGAAATGATATTGTTCAACGCATGGTCACGTGGCAAACACATAGCAACGTGATGACGAGGCACAATGTTGTGGTGAGGACCCGTGTGTCTACACAGTTTCAGCACAAGCGGTCGGCTATATAAGCTGTGCTTTTTTCCATTCTTGAGTGCAGTGTGGTCGTATGTGTTCGCCTAAATGAAGTGTTCTCCTGGGTTAGTCAATCCTTCTGCAGACTCACTGTACTTTGGACGCAATAGGTATTGCAGTTGTTTGAATACATTAGAGGCATATTAGTGAAAGCTGAGGCTCACAGAAGTGCACAACGTGGGACACCATGATATGCAAAGGTTAAAAAATGCTCGTAACTCACAAGTGCGGCGATTTCTTCTACTTCTCGAGGCAACACTGCCGAATGTACGAGTGACTTTGCAAGCTTCTTCTGTACACTCTTGTCCCGGTGCATAGCTGGAGCCTGTAGACAGTACTGATTAGTGTGAATATACTATTGTTTAAAAAAAATCGACGAAAGCCCTTTCGAATCGTTGGGTGAAAATGTGAAGCATTGTTCGATCTTCAATGATTTTCAGGGGTAAAATTCATATACCAATTCTTCTTCTTTGCAGAAGAAAATCGGCAGTAAACTGCAATGATGAAGGTGAATTTCCTTGAACTGTTTGAGGTCTTTTATGCTACGAATCGAATTATTCGAATTTTAAAAATATCTAGAAGGAAATCGAGTTGTTTTGATTTTTATTGCTAATTCTCAAAATATTCAACTGAATGCATCATTTGAAGGACAGCATAAAATCTATCATATCATTGAAAGTATTAAATAAAGATATTCATCGACCGCTTTGGACACCCATAGAGATTTCAAGCATTATAGGTTTTCATTTGTGCATTTACTCTGATATTCATTACACATTCGATTTCATGACAACTCGATATGCATATTTTATGCAAAAGCCATCAAAAGTGAAAGATCAAACAAACTATAATCAGAAACTTACCGCAGCTTCCTGTTGTAACGGATGAAGATTCTACGGCGAACACCAGACGACCGCGTCGAACTGAAGGCAAAGCAAGATGACAGAGTGCAAAGATTGGAAACCAGCAGTGGACAGGTCAGATCGATCATCTCGGCACGTGTTTTTTGACCAGATTTATGCAAATTTGCATCTGTAACAAGTTTTTGATGTCAGCACGTACGCATTTGATTGCTCATGTTAGCTAGCTACATCTAGAACGGTTTTAACTCTACAATGACAGTCTCGCGTCACAACGTGGCGCGAGACTGTTACAGAAATAACTTGACGTAATGGCTGTAATAATGGCCAGCCGTACCTGGGCTCCGGATGGTTGAAAGAGAGGTGAAACTATGTGCAAATATTTCCAACGTGGCAAAAATTGCAATGTTTTTTTTATCAAGCCGCAACAGAACACTATTATGTGTAATGCAGTAGTGATGTCATCATTGCATTAGACATATTTGAAACGTTCTGTGGAAATACGATGAGAACACTGAAAAGATTTCTTCAATTGTGGCAATAATCGATGTCGATGTGCAAAGTTTTTAGCATTCATGTAGTAAATTTTTTTTCGCCTAAATGCAAAAACACATAACCAAAGTGGTAAAAATGAATCAGCGAGTATAAGAATAAAAGTGTTTGCTGGAATGATGCACTATTTGAACACCACGAATCAGAAGATGCTCGTTGTCGGTTGTTGTTGTGACCGCGAGGATATGCGGTCAATTTGAAGTGCTTGCACTTGCTGCCGCAACAACCATCTCGTTAGAAGATTCTATCATTAGATTTCTTCCCATAACATCATGAGGCCAAAGTTGGAACTATAAAATATTCGCACAATATTCAAACATAGATGCAAATAAGCATAGAAATGGAACAACAACACAAACGTCTGTATTATCGCAGATACGATACAATGAGGTTGTGTTGAGGTAAGCTTCTACTAACTCCGCAAAAATCAAACAAGAAACGGGTCTTACAGTGTATTTTCCCGTCCGAATGACCACTCCAATACTGTTACCCTCAAGGCAAAACGATCGTTTAAGTGCGACATTACGAGCATCCACACCGAAATATGAGATGCAGCAGCCTCATGAGTATATGCAATACCCCGCTCTTCACCTAGAAAAACATCTTTGCATACAGATGCGCTACACTTAAATTTAAAAAAAAAACACCAAACTGCTCATAATATCAGACTGATAACAATTTGATTGAACACTCCTATCAGACTCGCTTGATAACAATTTTGAGCAATGATTGAACAAGAACACTCCTATCAACCTGAAAGCCCTTTTCTCGAGGTCAACAGCCGAGGTTCACACTTATATTTAATAAGCAAAGAACTTGCACAACTCTTTACTGAGGGAAATGTCCATCTATAATTTGTATTTTTTTTTTAATATATCAAAAGATAACAGAATAAATCAAAGTTCAATTCATAAGAAAATTTTTGCTTTCAACAGTAAACAAACAATCGAATAACTTTTGCATATACCAGAAAACGACGAAACTTGAGTCGGGTAAAGGATCACGATAACAAATTCACATCCACAAGCTTCTGCATACAAATGTCGGAATTGAAAAAGGGCCATCTAAAGACGTCTGCTTTTCAGCATTCTTCCAACAGGAACTTAGCGGGATATAAAAGCTCATAACTAGTAGCACTGAAACAACTAAAATATGAGGCGATCTTTGGAAGATTTCCAGGTCAGAATTTTAAATTTCGGTTGCAATATTAGGCAAAATTCTTCTACAAAATGCAAATAAAAGATAGAGATGCCAATTTTGGCCAAAAACTGACATAAAATCAAACGATTTATATTTCATCTTAGTTCTTCTTTGCTTAGCATATTTACAACAATTTGATTCAAACGACCATCGACGCATTCTAATAAATGAATTCATGGTCATATATTAAGAAGGGGTAAACAGCCGGAGTTAAAACGTTGTGGCTCATTTCTGGCACTATACATTCTTCATTCCATGTGCCCATTTCTTCAATGTCTAACAGCTATAACGACTCACAGATACATATGCCAATTGCTTTAATTAATTCGCTTCGATAGCAGTGATGAAAGCTGTGATATGATGAAACTCCGGAAGTGAGCAGTGAATCAAACGTGCAGCCCACTGCCTGTGACAGCGGAGGTTTCCAACTTCAGACCACTGGACTGTATGATGCGTAGATCGACAGGGATGCGTGTTCCAGCGGAAATCATCACCAAATCTTCTACAACCAACTGCTCGGGCGCGATTTGACGTTCATCGCAATCCCCTAAGGCAACACTTGATGCGGGCAATAACAACTTGAGGTCGCTCACAACCTGAAATTACCGAATATTTTCGTACATAGTGCAGAAGAAGCTCATGACCGAGCCCCATACCCTCTACGCCGCATAAAACCTAATAAATGTTATTGAGGATTATAAGCAGACTGCCAAAGTATTTGTCAGTCTGAAGAATTGCCACAGACACAAAAAGGTTCGAAGACATGCCCTGTTTCATGTTTATGCCCCAACCCGGTGCATCAAACGATTTGAGGTGAGTCCGATTATTATTATATAGCATAAGGATGCCCGTTGCGGAACGTTTCGGTGGGAAATCATAGGAGCATAACATGTATAATAAGACACTTGTGAGCCTTCTTCTCCTCGTAGAACGACAGAAGATACATAATAAAGACGATGGCAATGAGGATGACCGTCAGTAGACGTTGTTGCCGTGTGCTAGATGAGTGAGGTGGGTAGCGATGCTTAACACTGCCGCACCTTAAATTGTACCGCATTCGTTTAAATCGTTCAGACAACTGCCGTTCTTACAAGCCTCATCTATCGTTTTATAACAACGCGGTGAATGATCGCCAAACTTGGATGGTCACATCCTCTGCTGACAGCCGTTTGCACGTCGGTTCACTTATGAATCCCTAAATTGCGTCTTCACCTTTACGTATGTCATTCTGTCTAGTCTGCTGGCTACTTATTCGCATACTGCCTATAACATAAATTGTATTGCACCCCACCCACCTCGCTTCATTCGAAGACTTATAGGCTGACTTTTACGCAAATGAATGAATAACAAAGGAGGTGGAGTAAAGACTAAAGTTCGGTTTACGTGAGAACTCCTATGCCACGCATGGTTCTAATCGATTTGTTAATAGGACCGCAGCAACCATTCAAATGTTTCTTCTCCTTCTCCCTCCCTTCGATTATGTTTCAGAGTGATCTACAAGAAACTTGTCTGCAATGGATACCTCCTTGACTCTGCGCGAACCCAACGAGAATTCACCAACTGAAGAGCAAGAAAAATAAGGTGAAAGCAGCCTCAGATGACCAACTCTAGCACACACAAAACGGAAAACGATTATTGAAGAAATATCTTCGCTCAGCTGAATGTACCCTGTGTTGGCAGCATGCCAAGAGAGACATGAGTCTCCTCCCTCCCCTCCCCCTCTCCAATCCTCCTTATATTCGGACTTGACTACGAGGTCAGATGGTAGTTATGGGGCGAGAGGGATTTTTATTTGCTATTATGCGGCTAAGCAGTGCTGTTTATTCAATAATGTTCTTTTGTTATGGCACCTTTTTGCGACGGAATATAGAATAGCTATCGAAGTGGAGTGACGCCAATGTGAGCTTTTGAAAGATTAGTTAATTTTGTTGAGAATCTTCAGTATGAAAGAGTTGTAGATTCAGGAGTCCATTCATTGAAAGGTCGAATGAGGAATGCACTGCAGCAATTCTCAACTAACTGATGGCTGAAGGTTGCGATAGTGCATACAGCAGACGACAGCATATAAATCGAATTCGTGGCAGGTATTCAACAATTTTTGTTTTAACGAGTGGAGGGAATATATGTATATTCAACGTGGCAGATATTCACCGTATATATAACGATATTCAACGTGGCAGGCCGATGGAGTCTGGGGGCCGAATAATTTTGTTTCAACGAATGGAGAGGGAGGGGGGAGGAAGGGAGGGAAGCGAATTTATAGAACCTGTTCGTTGGTTGCAAGAAAACTTCATGCCAGTTTTGTTTATGCACTCTATTCCTTTTACACGAAACGCATATCAATAGTTACCTCTCTTAAACCTCAATTATAATTTCCAATTGATTTCAACAACAATTATTGAAAAAAATTCTTCGATCTTATAGTTGAACGTTTACGAATGATTAGTTGTTTATTTAGGCTTTCTTTTAATTAATATTTGCCAATATTTTATTTAGAAGTTTAATTTGGCTGTGGCCAACTCTAATTACAATACTGTCAGCCATGTTTAAGGCTCAGTCATAGATTAATATTTTCTATAAGGTTGTTTAGATAGATGGACGCTTGATGAATCATCGGTTTTCTGGCAGCATTAACAGCAAGCGATAAGCTCGTGTAGTGATTACGGTACATCGTTCACCTCAACGGGCATCCCAATGCAATGCTCAAATGGTACTATACGCACTAACGACGACTCACCACATTCAGATGCTCCGCTTTCTTGCATACAATATTTTGAAGTATTCAAAATACATCACCTTAGATTAGGTCAAAGCTTTCTTGGGTTTGAGAGTGATTATCGAATTTATGCACATGTTTGGTGATATAATTATGTCGAAACGATCATTGGTGGTGTCTGTATGGAAGTGGATTTCAGTGTATCGCAAAAAAACTTCATTCTTCTGCCAACAAACTTGAGTCCACTTCCATAAGATAAAAGAATCTAATTTTCCTGCCGATCGCCAAATTTTTACAACACACTCCTATTTCGTTTCCTACCATTAGAAGAAAAAACCAATAAAAACCGGTTTCCTACCCCAACTTCTAGCCGGAAACTTCTATTGGAAGCCGGAATGCGACTCCAGTTTTCAAAATGGAAATCTCTCTGCCACACTCAGTTGGAAATTGGGCTTCAACCTCGAATCTGAACTAGACATCCGACATCCATATTCAGTATCAAGGATTCGCTGTTTCTCCTAAAGGTTCACAAGGGCAATGGGTTCATAGGAGGTGAAAGGTTATTTGTCGAGGAATTCCAGTACAANAACCGTGCAGTTACCAAGGCTTTTCGGTGGCAATCTCAAAATCATTACGGATGAAAAGTTCCAGTGATTCAACCCCCCCCCCTTCCCATTTTCCCCTAAGTGATAGTACTCCATCTACTCCATCGGTTTCAACTGAGGTGAACACTATAAACTGTCCGATGCATCGAAAAGAAATGCAAACATAAAATATATACCGAATAATGACGCCCTGTGAATGAAGGGAATAGGCCGTGCTACAAGTTGTGCCATCCAATGCAGAATGAGTGACTCAGGTAGATGCCCGTTACCTGACCACCGCTTGTCCTTCCGCAGACGGTTCCGTGCACGCCGCACTGCGTCTTGCGTACTCATTTCCTCCGCATTCGCATATGCTAAATACACCGCTAAACTTCAAACAATCCATGTTTATGGAATTTTTCGGCCGCACACCCCTTTGAATAGACGGAGAGAGAGGGAGCAAACCACTCACTCAAATAGAAGTACAGTGATGAGGTAGGTGATCAGTTACTCAATACATCTTTTTGAACATCCCGGCCTACACAGCTAGCTGTGTGATGTGAATTTTGAGCAATGCGCTCCCTTCATAGAACGCACTGAGACGTGCTAATCTCACGTCGACGGAGACGACAACGACAGGAACAAAGAAAGAAAGCATCTGTCATCGTTCGCATCTCATCAGGACGTTTATCTTTACTGAAAGGTGAAGAAACCTCCACAAAGAATTAAACATGCCTATCTCTATGCTCGATATCTCAAAGATAGTCAACACGTTGATAAGAAGCACCTCATCTGAAGGAAACTTTCAAAACAACGACACAATTACTTAGATCGGCTCGCGTTGGAGCTGCTTGTTGCGGATCGACAAGACAGACTGACAGGTGCAGATGCCTCTTCATCCAAACCGAAACAGTCGACTACCGTCACGCTTTGCAATGGTGGGGAACTGGTGTTCTCTGCAGAAGCAATGCTAATGGCAGCCACCATCGAAACGTCATAATAGTTTGCTCCACTGTTGAAACTATCCAACGACATCTTACCTCATCTCTAAAATCATACAAATATGTTCATCTGAATGAGGCAACACAATAGACACGCCCTTACGTGATCCCTTACCTAGGCGGTGCACAAGGAGGAAATTAATAAAGCAAACCTTAGCGCCACCTCAAAGATCAGCAGGGATGAAGCCTGGAATAGTGGTGATAAAAGCTTAAGCCTCAAAATCCATCGGAAACAATAATGTGTCGGACCACGTGGGCTGTTTTTCGAACGCTGATATGCTCAATACGTATATACATAGTGTATATAGCACCTATAAAGCATAGAGGCACAAAGCACCTACATCACACATTTCTGCTGAAACGTGAAAAAGGCATCCACAGTTTGAACTAATCCCGACGGAACAGTTTCTAGCCGAACAAAAAGCGCCACAAATAAATCCAAAGAGATGTTAAGCGCTTTTGCTGTTCTCGCATAAAACTGCACGAAGACTAAAAAATCTTCCTCTTCTATTCAAGTAGTGTACCATTCTCCCTCCCTAAAGCACAAAACGAAACCATCTATACACCTCAGAAACTGTTTTAACTGATACAATTATTGTCGATTAGCTTTAGCAGATGCCCTCGCTTAGACTCTATGAAATGATCACATTTGTAGTCTCGGGCGTTAACCCATTTCCAGCCGAATTGCTAAAAATGTTACCTCCGACCCTCTCAGCCCGGCAATTAAACCAACCCGCTGTTTACTACTGAGACGATTGAAGCATTCCCTTTCAATGAAATTTGACTCTAAGCGATATCAACCCACCTTTGAACTGTCACCCAAGTGTCAACCACCGTCAAAATCACGTGAGTGTCAACCACTGTCAAACAGAAATATGCAATGAAACCTAATATGTCACTGCATATTGGACGGCATACATACAAGCAGGTAGCACGGTAAAACGTATAGAGATATTAAATTATAAGGCTTATGGGCATCGTCTCAGGGAGTGTATAGTCAGAACACCAACATTTTGTTCACAGCTTGAACGGGATCGACTTAATTCGATGTCAACGAAATGACTTTTGAAATGTTCTGGACGCTTTTTCAATCAGAATTTTCAAACTAGCTCGGGTCAACAGATTCGGTTTACGACTAAGACATCAAATACCCCATCCCCGATGACTGCAGTTTACGCCAAAAACACTTCACCTGTTAACCCAATCGGACGGGTTCCCTAATGAAAAGTAGCTATTCGCCCGCTTCTAAAGTCAATCAGCGATTCTGAACGGCTAGTGGATATTGAAAGAACGAAGATCGCTCACTTGCAAGAGAGCATTGACCTTAAACGACGAATGCCACGACCTTCTCCGGCTCAACTACCCTTATCCGGGCACTTTAAAATTGCTTCTTTTTGAATGATCCCCCACCCCC